>LGRX02030937.1:0-24716 GCA_001247695.2 Cymbomonas tetramitiformis | reverse complement strand
CCAGTACCTGCCCATGGGTCCCACACGCCATCGATGGACTTCCAGTCCACCTCTGTTGCCAGGCGTCTCACCTCGGAAGGCACCGTAATGACAAGCTCAAGCCCCCACTGTAGCGCGCTGGCCTCGCGCACTTGTGCCCTAGTCATGTGCCTCAATTCTCCTCGCTTCTGTACACGCTTCTCAATCTCTTCTTCCGCCAAGGCAGGCACTAGAGGTGCATCCCTCAATTGCCTTGCCATCGCTTTCTGCTCCCGATATTTCTTGCTCAACACGGTGCGGTGTCCTTCATTCCAATGCCCAGGCATGAAGATTTTCACGGCCTCTGAGAGCTTGTCTTGCCTGCTCCAGTCTACCTGGTCTGGCATATAAAGGAATAGGTCCTTCTCTTCCAACATCATTTCCCTTGACGAGATAGCCTGCCATGGCTGGAACTTGTATGTCTCCCTTTACCACACGACGGGGACCCACGTCCGCTGGCAGCAGGCGCATGTTTGGGGACAGTTTTTCGTTCAACTGCTGCTCCTTCATCCCCAATCTGTCCTCCAAGACGCAAGAGACCTTAGTCTCCTGGGTCTGCACCTCGGCGTTGGCAGCTTGCATCCTCGTGCCTGAGCACCTAGGACACAGCCACTCGCCTTCTGGCACCTCGGACAACGCTGGGGTAAGACACCACAAATGGTACCCCTTGTTGCACGTGTCGCACAACAACATTTCTGCTTCTCCATCAGCCTTCCTGCACACCTCACACGCGAGATGTCTGCTGGGCACGGCTGCACTGCAGTCGTACTGATCCTTCACCTGTAGGTGACACGGTGCAATACTCTGCACAGTGCTCTTCTCTTTCATCTTGGTGGCGTCTTCAAGCACCACCACACCATCTCGTTGTATCTTGACCAACTTGAGGATGGCGGACTTGGTGGCAACCTCCATGCCACTGCGGGGCTTCTGTCTGATGTATACGAAGTCTCCCACCTTGAACTGGTGTGGCTCGGGCTCGTAACCACCACCCCTTCTTCCCTCATAGTGTAAGGTGTCACGGTGCTGTGCAATCTCCAGACTGCAGCCAGCATGCACCATCAGCCGCCTCACCACCTGCGCTCTCTGCAGAAGGTCCTTGACTCGGGTGTCCTTGTCGTCACTGACCTCCGGACTGAAGTCCATGCTAGGCGCCTGCTTCAGATCTGGCGGTACCACTGCCTCTTGGGCAAACAGTAGGGTGAACGGTGTCACTCCTGTGGACTCCTGGCGTGCTGCGTTGTAGCTCAGCACCAACGGCCAGAGTTGTTCGTCCCACTCGTAGTCGAGACCCTTCTCCAAGGCGAGCTTCTTGAAGCAGAACTTCATCGTGCGTACCACTCGCTCAGTGAGCCCATTGCCCTCCGGTGAGTCTGGAGAAGTGACCTTTCTGTCTATAAGGCAATCCCTGCATAGTAGCTGCTCAAACTCGCCCTCGAACTCCTTGCCTCCATCCACCAGGCATTCAGCTGGCGCCCCAAAAAGACAGCCAGCACATGACTGCGAAACGCTGCCGCAATGGTGCTTGCTTCTTTGCTTCTTTGTTGGGGATAGGTACGCAGACTATAAATCTGGTGTAGTGCTCGGTCATGATGAGCACCCTGCTGTTACCCGACCTCGTCACCCTTCTTGAAGGCCACGCCAAGTCCAGTGACCAGCGATACATGAACGATACGATCTCCAATGTCCACTACCCGGAGGTACGCACTGGGATGTACCTAAGAGGCCTTAGGTACATCCCCTTGTACCTAAGCTAAATCGACCGTATATGACACCAAATCGAACGGTTTGGCATCGTACAACGCACCAACGTTGACCAACTCGATGCTTGACATGGAGATATATCACGCACCCCGATGCGATCGAGAATATATACTCATTTGAACGTCAAGAAATGACCATTTGACGGTTTTCAACCAAAAAAAGAAAACATTTTAAACGTGCGCTAGTCGGCGTGTTTTTACTTTGCCGCTCTCTTTGTGTTTTGGCATAAGAGGATCCATTCGACGGGCGATTGCATATTTTTCAGGTACGAAATACAAAATGTTTTACTCCCCCCCTGCGGTTCCGCCATTCCATCGTGACCAAACCTATACATGTTCTCTTGCTGAAAAGTATGCGCCCTGAGCTCAGACAGCTAAAATATATTCTGAATGTGAGTTGGTGGCAGCCTTCATAATTATCGGTTGGGCACCGATACAATCACACACACACACACACAAATATATATATATCGATTGGCGGGTAGTCAGCTGTGCGACAATATGACGAGAACAATGAGACATGTTGTTATCTACATATTAATAACTCGATACCAATATTCCGGATTTGTTAAAAATACCGTACTCATTGAGACACTTTTACATCGATGGATAGCTAGCATTTGGAATAGATATAATGGTTTCCTATGGCAGCCTAACAAATGCTAGTTGCTTTTAAGTATATATATTGTGCCTAAAGTGTTTGCTGCGCTTTCTGCCACCATTAAGCAGTCAAATATAAACCTCCGCCTCGATGTACCTAAGGGATGTACCTAAGAAAACGCAAGTTTCGAAAATCAACAAAATCTGAAATTTGCATAAGTTTAGCCCATACCCAAACCACCCAAATGAGTCAAATGCCGCCGACCACATGTTTCATGTCCTAAAGGGGTGCGTTGGGGACAACATATATCGGCCACAAGTCAGCTCGGTTGTTTTTCGCCATCCCATGGGCTGAAATGCAAATGTAAAGTTAGGTACAAGGGGATGTACCTAAGCCCGGGTAGTGGACACCAAAGGGGACAAGACTGCCTCTTCCCTCGCGTAGTGAGTCTTCACTCGCTGGCAGGTCTCACACTCACTGAGTGACCACCGCCTCCACGTCCTTCTTTAGGTCAGCCCACCAATGTCGCTGCCATAGAAGATGTTGGGTACGTCTTATGCCCCAATGGCCAGTCCTGGAGTGGTACTCCTTGACCAATGCCAGACGATCGGCGGGCTTTGGTATCCTCACCTCCTTGCCCGACAACGTGATCATGTAGATCTCATCCGTGGCCTCGTCCCATCGGTGCCGCGCCGCACGCCTCTTCACTCGGCGAACTTCGTCCTCCGGTAATTCCACGCTGCCGCCCGACTTCAGCCACCTGAGACACCACACATCCTCATGCACATCTCGATGCTTATCGCGGTCAGCCTGTTGTTCAGCAACACTGGCCACCAAGTCCACAAATCAAGGTATGTCTTACGCAAGGTCGACTTTACACAAAACTTCCAAAATTATTTTTATTCGACAAACATGTCGCTCAAAGCAATCTAAACACATTGCGCGCTCCAGGTATACAATCGACCCAGGCATTGAAAAGTTATTATGGTCGGCACCGCTCAGTTCTCTCCCATACTTAACCATACTTAAGCGCATACTTAAATCGCATACATCTTACTATCTAGAAAATCAGAAGTTTTGTGTAAAGTCGACCTTGCGTAAGACATACCTTGAAATCTGGTGGTACATGTAAGTCTCGGAAGCCTCATCTCCTTGTCTTCACCAGGTGGGCTCCAAGCAGGCACCTCAGCGCGTGCTGGTTGGGTCCCACCCTCCTTCACGAAGTGACTCTTGTGCCTTAGACGGTATTGGTCGATGGCGTATAGCTGCCACTCCTTCTTCTTCTTCTTCTTCTTCTTGGTACCTGGGCTCTGTCGCTTGGCACCGATGCCTTGCGCACCCTTCTGCCCTTGCGAGCACATCGTCTGCAACTTCTCTTCCCAGTCACGGTGGCTCATAGTCTTCGCCACCTGCTGAGTGTATGCGTTTGAATTTCCAACCCACTCGGCCAGCAAAGCTTGTCTCTGCTGAAGGTCCGACCTCGCATGGTCTGCCCAGTTGTTGTCTACAGCGATAGGCTGTCCTGGGGAATTCTCCGCCACCAGGGTCTCCTCGTTGTGAGGAAGCCCCTTCCTGCTTGCTTCTGCGACCGCCATCAACAGCTCCATAGCCCTGCGATCCATGGCCAAGCCCAAAATGCTTGCCAGTTCTCCATCGTTCAGGCCATCCGCCATGCGTAACTCATCCGCACTGTAGCCCATGGCTCGCGATTTCTCGTCGAGGTTCACCTCTCGGGATTCCTCCTCAGCGTCCTCACCAGAGCTACGCACAACAGTGCCCATTCTCGCTGATCGAAATGCTCTAGATCCTTGTGTCGCCATGATGGTGGGAAGGGCCTTCAATGGTTCCACTACCACGTTTACCACATAGTGGGGTGCGCGGTCTGTCCTCACCACAGGCCTGGGCTGCCAGCCCTTGCCGAGGATCGATGATACGACCCGCCCTTCTGGTCTCGCCACCTTGCCCATCACGGAGCGAAATTGGTAGTTCTGGAACAGGTTACTCCAGTACGCCCTCAGTCGGTGAGCGTAAGCACCTGCCCGCGCTGCGTCAAAGGACACTGGTCGGCCAATCACGCTGGCGATGTAAGGGAACACCTCGTCCCTGATCTTGGTTCCAGGCCTGTGTGCCAGCGGAGAAACGTTCTCCAGGACGTAGCCTGGAGGTCGTTGCTTCTGTAGCTGCTGCAGCGTGGACAAAAGCGGAACCACTTCGTAAAATGATTTGCTGTGTCTACCATCCAGGCCGGTGAGCGTACTAGCTGGAGAGAGATCCTGGCAGGGAAACCCGCACACCATGACCCACTGCTGCCCTCGGAGAGCTCCTGCTCGAATGAAATCAGCGCTCGTGGTGTCGTGTAGATCGTGAGGTAGGGCCCCAAACTCCACCGCATCGGGCGACATAAGGTCAGGATACCGCCTCAATAATGCTGTGCACCTGGCTCTGGCCACTGCCTGACTGCTTGTTGATATGTCTTGATACAAGTATCCCTTCACCTTTACTCCATTGCGGAGCAACATCTCCAGGCCAGCACAGAGGCCTCCACACGGCGCATAACATACAGTACCACACCTTCTTCACGAGCTTGTGAGAAGAACCGCTTGTCCAACGCCCTGGTATCAACCTTCTCAGGCTTCAAGATGCGTTCACCTTCAAAGTCGTTGCTGTATACAGCAGGACTGCCTTCGCCATGCGTGCCTCGTGTGGGTCGCACCAAGCTCAGCGCCTTCCAACTGCTCTCGCTAGCCTCCCAGAGTCGACCACCAGCTATGGTTGGTCCGTGTCGAACAGGGCCGCGTGATTACACTCCAACTCATCTTGATGGTGCAAATCGAATAAGCGATGCACCGGACTCGTGCCCAGCTGCTCTCTGGCGGCCATCTTGCAGTAGTTAGCGACCTGCACCTCTGGCGTCACCTCTTCCCCTGCGGGAGGGTCACCAGCCAGCATGAAGCACAGGCTATCGCAGAAATCCTTCGTGTAAACTTCCCCCACGCCTGCGTGAAGCGCAGATGCCTTTTCTCGCT
Organism: Cymbomonas tetramitiformis; assembly: GCA_001247695.2. Classification (NCBI taxonomy): domain Eukaryota; kingdom Viridiplantae; phylum Chlorophyta; class Pyramimonadophyceae; order Pyramimonadales; family Pyramimonadaceae; genus Cymbomonas; species Cymbomonas tetramitiformis. The sequence goes on along the minus strand of LGRX02030937.1, from coordinate 19,311 downwards.
CGTGCCTTGCCCCAGTCTCGTCCGTCGTGGATGGTAACGGGTAACGAGATGGCACGTCGGCATTGCTGTTCTTAGCTCCCGGGCGATACTGCACCGTGAAGTCGAACTCCTGTAGGCTGATCGCCCATCGTAGATGCTGGCCCTGAAGGTCAGACTTCTCCATCAAAGTGGTGAGTGGCGAGTGATCGGTCACCAGCGTGAAGTGGACGCCATGCAGGTACTGCCTCAGCGTGCGCACTGCCCACACCACTGCGAGCATCTCACCTTTGAAGCTGGCGTACTGTCTCTCTGTTTTGCTCAAAGAACGACTGATCGCCATGCAAATATACTCTTTTCCATCGTCGTCCTTCTGGCCCAGCACTGCACCGATGCCATAATAGGTACTCCAGTCGGTGTACAATATGAGGGGCCTGTCACAATCGATTGGCCTCAGACATCTCCCAGCACAGAGCGAGTCCTTAAGGTCCTGGAGCGCCTGGTCCTGCTCCTTCCCCCAAGCTCCCTTGATATCTGTGATCTCTTTCTTGAGCAAGTCGTTGCAGGGAAGATATCTTCCTGGGATTGGCCGGCCCGGGGCCGTGTCACGGAGGCCCGGGCCGAAGGCGGGCCGAAGGAAAAGTTGCGGATGGGCCGAGTCGCATTGAGGGGAAAATCGATAAATTTCCAAAATTTAGTCGATTTTTGACAAATTGTCATACTTAAAATTAAAATTTTGCGCCTGCGGCGGGCAATTTTGGGTTCGGGCCGAGACGGGCCGAAATGTGGCCGAAGTAAATTCCCAATGTGGGCCGAGTCACCTCCGCGGAAGATATCTACCCTGAGTCGTTGAGGGGGCGTGCCATCTCAGAATAGTTTGGCCCCCCTGGCTCACCCACAAGGCCCTTGTAGTAGTTCATCATGCCCAGAATAGAGCGAAGCCCAGTCTTGTCCTGGGGCCTCGGGAGGTCCTGGATGGCCTTGCACTTTGCCTCCTGCGCACCAATAGAATTGTGCCCAATGCGATAGCCCAGAAAGTCCACAGTGGCTGCCCCAACGGTGCTCTTGCCTGCGTGCAGCCTTATACCAGCGTCCCCTAACGTGCGCAGTACCTCCTCAACGTCCTTCAAATGCTGCTCAGGCGTGGAATCGGTGTAGACCACCACATCGTCGACATACGCCACCGTGCAATGTTGTAGGTGACGCAGCTCGTAGTCCATGATCCTCACAAAGGCAGACGTTGCTCCGGCAGCCCCGAAAGGCATCGAGGTGTACTGGTACAACTGATTCTTCCACCAAAACGCCGTCTTACTCCTGTCCTCTTCCGTGGCCCTTGGAATCTGGTGGAAGGCCTTGGTGGCATCCAGCGTCGTCTTGAACCTTGCCTTCGCCACCTTCTGATAAAGCTCCTCTGGTCGATGTGGCAGGGTATTATCCTTGAGAGAGTGTCGGTTGATACCCCTGAGATCTACGCAGAAGCGTGTCTGGGTCCACAAGCCAGTCTCGTGATCCTTCTTGCCAGCCACAACGACGTTGCTTGCGTGCTTGCAATGCTTAGCTGCAGGCTCGATGAAGCCATACTCCAGCAACTCCTTGCAGTGGATGTCGATGATCTCCTGCTCGCCTGGGCTGTACTTCCTCGGCTTCTGGTAGACAGCCTTGGATTCGTCCTTGAACGGGATTGAGAACGTGTTGTGCACCGCCTTGCCCTTGTAACCTGTCAAGTCGTGAGGGGTGTTGGCGAAAGTGCCCTTGCATCTGCGAAGAACAGCCCGCATCTCCTCCCAGTGTTCCTCCTTGAAATCAGGATGGCCTCCAAACGTGGCATTGAGCTCAGTGTCGAGCCAAGCAGCCTCATCCTTGGTCACAGTCGTCTTGCCCAAAGGCTGAAGCTCGTCCAACACGGTGTACGGCAAGACTTCATCCTGTTCTGCGACGTTGGCCTCCCAGCCCGGCTCCCACTGCCTCGACGACTGCTGGGATTCCCAGGAAGTGCAAGGCGCTGCACCCCAAGCAAACCGTGTGGATGGCGTAGCACCATGTACGGGCATGTCCACCGCCAGCGCTTGCTGGCGACCCACAAAATCCCGCACAAGAGCAGAAAAAATCGCAAAATTCTGTTGAGCCGCACTGCGGCTACCGGCGAGTTCGAAGCGAACAAGCACGCCATCATTCTCCACCCCCCGGGCGTTAAGCGAGAACTCCCGCCAGCGGCAGCAAAGACCACGAACGCGAAGACGAGCGTCAAGTAGGCGGTCTGCGCGACGCGGTGCAGCACAAGATTGCGCCGAAGCTGCGCCCAGCGCGCCGCGAAACGAGGCTTGTCAAGCTTGACGGGCAAAGCGGCCAGGGACAAGCGCCCCAGCAAGAGAACTTGGGAGCAGCGCAATGACGGGACAGTCCACCCCTGCTTAGATTGGCTGTCACGCACATCCACAAGGAAGTCGGCGGCGTGAGAAACGTGACGCGCAACGTCGTCAGCATGGAGACCAGCGCAGATCCAAAGCCAGGCGAGGATCACGAGGAGCATGGCCTCAATGCTGCGTGACCACCACGCCAGGGAAATAATCAGCCCTCTGAGGGGCGAGCCGTCGCATTTCCCTATGCCGTCACAAAGTGGTCACATGCATAATTCAACGTTAGGAAGTTTTGAAAGTCACTAGAAATTAAGGGATGATTTCTAAGTCAACGAAAAAAGTTGGTTTTTGAAAAAAAGAATTTTTGTGAGAAATATGGCCCGAAAACCGCTGTTTTCGGGCTGTTTTCTGCATGTTAGGCCTATTTTGGCTCAAATAGCCTTACGCCTACGGATTAATGTCATGTTTGCGAAGTTTTGAAGGTTGCCTTACCCCATTACAACATATTCAAGTGTCACACAAAAGTTGGTTCTTGAATTTTTTTATTTTTTGAGAAATATGGCCCGAAAACCGCTGTTTTCGGGCTGTTTTCTGCATTTTAGGCCTATTTTGGCTCAAATAGCCTTACGCCTACGGTTTAATGTCATGTTTGCGACGTTTTGAAGGTTGCCTTACCCCATTACAACATATCCAAGTGTCGCACAAAAGTTGGTTCTTGAATTTCTTTTATTTTTTGAGAAATATGGCCCGAAAACCGCTGTTTTCGGGATGTTTTCTGCATTTTAGGCCTATTTCGGCTCAAATAGCCTTACGCCTACGGTTTAATGTCATGTTTGCGAAGTTTTGAAGGTTGTCTTACCCCACCACAACATATCTAAGTGTCACACAAAAGTTGTTTCTTGAAATTTCTTTTATTTTTTGAGAAATATGGCCCGAAAACCGTTGTTTTCGGGATGTTTTCAGCATTTTAGGCCTATTTTGGCTCAAATAGCCTTACGCCTACGGTTTAATGTTATGTTTGCGAAGTTTTGAAGGTTGCCTTACCCCACCACAACATATCCAAGGCCCACACAAAAGTTGGTTTTTGATTATTTTTTTGAGAAATATGGGCCGAAAACCGTTGTTTTCGGGCTGTTTTCCGCATTTTAGGCCTATTTTGGCTCAAATAGCCTTACGCCTACGGTTTAATGTCATCTTTGCGACGATTTGAAGGTTGCCTTACCTCACCACAACCTATCTAAGGCACAACAAGTTGTTTGAATGAAGAAATGATCTTCATTTGCCCGATAACTCGTATGTTTCGGGCTCTTTTCGGCTAATTTTCATAATTTCAGATATATTTTTGATAATAATGCCTTATGCCCTTGGTGTAATGATGCATTTTTCAGGTTTGGAGCTTAATTAACCCTTTAAGGCCACAATTCTAAGGCACAACCAGTTTTTGAAATAAGGCAAAACAATAATTTGTTTAAAAGAAATTGTATGTCACACCTTGACCGTCCGCCTATTTTCTTGAGGCACAAGAGGCACGAGAGAGGCACGGGAGGTGATCAAAATAGCAATCCTAGGATGCGTTGATGCTCCGCATCGGATAGATGATAATAATCTTTCCTTCCTATTCTGCGTTTGGTCATGATCACATCTACACACGCAATGTGGTGGGAATATGTAAGGCATGTTTTACTAGTGTCCACAAAGTACTCCGTGCACGTCTCTTCATCACGCCATTCCAAGAAGCGGCCTTCCACAACATATTCCCCCCACGTTGCATACACCCCTTCCCCCGCCGGGCTGTAGTAATCGTCCTTCATCCCCGCCGGATCTTCAACCACTTGCACTCCACCAAGCGCCTTCACTAAATAGTAGGAGTGCAAGTCATCTCCCCCAGATGGCCGTGCAAAAATGCTCCCCCGCGCAACCATCACGCCCATCTCATGCGCGGCCTCCGCCGCTTGACGTCGTGTTTGCCGGGCTTGCGTTGCCTCTTTCACCGTCAAAGTGAACGGCACCCACTCGTCCACATGGCTCTTGTAGTGGCACCCCGCACTATCCGGGTGCGCCCGCTCGCACTGCGCATAACAGTACTCACAATAGCACTGCCGGTCCCGCTTCAAACCCACCAGCAGTCCAACCCCCGCGCGCACGGAGTGCAACCGGAGGGTTCGGTCGACCGTGTCAAAAACCGGACCCGATTCATCCACGTCGCTTTTTTCCACTAGGAAAAAGAACCGCTTGCAAAACTGTGAGCCTCGGGACCATGTCGTGTCCTTAGGGTCTTGCAACCTTTCAATACAAAACTCCCATAAATGCCTGGCGCATGTTATTCCGCCATACCACTTGTCCGGGGTAGCCATCACCGCCAGACTCGCCTCATGCTTGACAATCACCCCCATTGCATCTTGCTCGCCTCGTGCGTGGGCCGTCTCAAATAAGTTGCGCTGGCATGGGATCCCAAGCCCTCTCACCCACTCCGCGCACATCGGGCGGCCGCTCTCCACGACGTCCGCAAATGCCGTTCCGCACTAGTTCCGGACCGAGCCATAAGTCGTGGATCTTCGCAATAAACAGCTCATTTGCCATTTGGTTAGCCAAGTTTCGATTCTTTCTAACCAGGCCTTCCAGAAGCCCACTTCGAAGCCTTTGTACAGTCCCCAAGCTCGCGCCATCCAGCAAATTGCGATGCCCCACTATCCCAGTAACCACAACCGGACGTCGAATGCCCAATACATCCGCGATCCTGTTCTCCATACCCCGTGCGGCTTCTCCAAACGCCATTGCAGCACCAGACAGTTGAGTGTCCTGGTTCTGATTGGTTCTGGTTGTTGCCAAAGCTGAAAAAGATTCCCGAAAACTTGACACCATTATCTGTCCAACGCTCTCCTCTGCGCTGGCCAAAAGCGTGCGCAAGAGATTTTGATTATCCGAGTTCAGTGTGCGTATGTAGTTCGCCAACGCCCCAGCTATAATTCCCGGCGAGTTCTGGAACACCGCGCCGATCTTCTTATTCCAGTACGACTGGCTTCCACGCGGGACCACTGCGGTTACCTCGGAAGCTTGTGCTCTACTAGCGTCCGCGCATGTTGCGGTAGAATCCAGTCTCAGGCATTTCTTAGAAGGAGAAATCCTTTGGCGTTGCACATTACTCGCGCGACGTTTGATCGCAGTCGAAGTTGGCTCAGCCGCCTCCGCGACCTGGTCTGCAAGCGGCGTTCCCGCACTTCCTGCCCCTGTATCACGCCAATGCGCTGCAAACCCCGAAATTTCTCTACTCAGCTCAATCCTGCGTTCCACATTCTCCTCCGCAATAGGATAGTCAGTTGTGAAATCTTTCGCCTGTTCACCAATGCTAGACAGCCAAGGCAAAATATCCAGCAGAAAACCATCTGAAGACATGATATATCTCTTCTAATGTATGCCACTGATAAGCAGCCTTGCATTATTATCCGTTATGCTTTACATGTTTGTGTAGGTAGTGTTTCAAAAAGTAAACAATCTGAACTTTTGCTTTTGCACTTGGCATGTAAAAAAAGAACACAAAAAACCGCCCGTACGATGTTCCTAGTCACAGGAGGGCTTTCATCGCACGGGCGGTTTGACAGTTCAGTGAATTTATAGTGAATTTATATTAGATCTTACAATTTCGACTACACAAAAAACCGCCCGTGCGATGTTCCTAGTCACAGGAGGGCTTTCATCGCACGGGCGGTTTTACAGTTCAGTGAATTTATAGTGAATTTATATTAGATCTTACAATTTCGACTACACAAAAAACCGCCCGTGCGATGTTCCTAGTCACAGGAGGGCTTTCATCGCACGGGCGGTTTTACAGTTCAGTGAATTTATAGTGAATTTATATTAGATCTTACAATTTCGACTACACAAAAAACCGCCCGTGCGATGTTCCTAGTCACAGGAGGGCTTTCATCGCACGGGCGGTTTTACAGTTCAGTGAATTTATAGTGAATTTATATTAGATCTTACAATTTCGACTACACAAAAAACCGCCCGTGCGATGTTCCTAGTCACAGGGGGGCTTTCATCGCACGGGCGGTTTGACAGTAGAATGTAACTTTTCACATTGTGCACCAGAGTTCACCAAGCGCGACTCAAATTGCAACGGTTCAATTACCTAGGTATGCCTCGATCGATTCGTGCGTGAGTGTGAATTCTGTTTAGGAGGCAACAAGAACAAAGCACAAGTGCGTTGCTGGTGGGGGCCAGATTGCGATTTGTGGTATATCACAGAGTACTCAGAGCATTGGGCGTGTTATCCTTGTGCTCAAACAACCTTCATAGATCAAGAGTCGTTGGACGACACCCCTGGTGTCAACTGGGAACTGATCGATAGATGAACATGTCGCGCCGCGGTAATGATAAGTCGTCAGGGACCCAACAACCTACGAAGAGATCCCAGCTAGCGCGTGGGAGCGCTTTGGTGGACCAGGGGGCTAAGAATTCAGAAGCCTCCAAGTCAAGAAAGCAGCTAACATTTCCAACGCATATCTGCGAAGTGGCTTACTGCTCGCACTCTCGGGTTCCTGGAAGGGTGCCAGTATTGGACAAGAATTGCCGAGTTTGTGGGGCTTACTTTCACCGGGCATGTGGTGCGGGCGCAACCTACCCCGAGGAATGCGGACATTGCGGAAGTTGGGTTGCCGACTTCTGTCTGTTTTGCGCCAAGGGTAAGGTGGATGGCTCACCACCCGGGCATGCATGCCGCAACTGCAAGCGCAGCTTCCATGGGGTATGCGCCTATGGCTTCAAGAAGAACCCCGACGAGTCCTGGTGCCACCGCTCGGGTTGCGACGGCAAGAGTGGGTTTCAGAGGAGGTGCAGGCCTCGCGAATATCCTGATGGGCTGATGGACGAGCTGAAGCAGCGCAACCAGGGCGGGTTTGTGCGTGGATGGGCTGCTGAAGCTGCAGTTGCTGCTGGGGGGCAGCAGGAGATCGTGGGGGATCAGCAGGCTGCTGGTGAAGTTCCTGCAGAAGCTGTGGCTGCTGGAGCTGCTGCAGCTGGGGGGCAGCAGGAGATCGTGGAGGAGGAGCAGCAGGCTGCTGGCGAAGTTGCTGCAGAAGCTGTGGCTGCTGGAGCTGCTGCAGCTGGGGGGCAGCAGGAGATCGTGGAGGAGGAGCAGGCTGCTGCGAAGTTGCTGCAGTAGCTGTGGCTGCTGGAGCTGCGGCAGCTGGGGGGCAGCAGGAGATCGTGGAGGCTGCTGGTGAAGACGCTGGGGGGCAGGATGGCAACGAGGTGGCGGAGGAGCAGCAGGGTCCGGGTGCTGCTCTGGATGCCAAGTCTCAGGCGATCCTGACAGAAGCGCTCGGAAGCTTTGGCGATTTGTCGGAGGTGGAGAAGGAGATGGTGGCACAGCTGTCTGGAACAGAAGACATGCCAGGTGAGGATACAGTCGACCAGGCACATGCGCCAGTCCTACTGTCTCTGCTCGCATTCTTTTAGGAAGAGCTTGAAACTGTTGAAAATACTGAAAAACACATAAGTTATTTTGGCATTTGGCTGCAGGAGCAACTGTTCATGTTCCTGTTGCTGAGGAGCAGCCGGAGATGGAGATCGCGGTGGATCAGCATGGTGTGGCAGCTGGAGGTGCTGCTGCCGTATCAGCACCTTGCCCTTCAGAAGACCTGCAAGGTGAGGCTACTTGCGACCACCGGACATACTCTGCTCGCATTCTTTTAGGAGGGAAAGAGTAACAGCACGAAACGGGAAAAAAACTGAAAAAGTGTAGTTTGTCTTGGCTGCAGGAGCAGCTGTTCTTGTAGCTGTTACTGAGGAGCAGCCTGAGATGGAGAACGCGGAGGAGGCGCAGGGTGTGGCATCTGGAGGTGCTGTTGCCGTGGGGGGGGGGAGGAGGGCGCGGGTGCAGCGGCGCAGCCCGAGGGGGAGGCGGATGCGGAGTGGGGTTTCGCATGTCCCCGGGACTGGCGTGAGCAGCTGGCGGAAAACGGTTTTTTTGCGGACACCTGGAGGACCCGATTCCCGTGGCCGATCTCGTGAAGGAGTTCCACGCCGGGTACGTGAGCAAAGACGTGAAGTACAACTTCTCCAGCTTCAAGCAAGATGGTATTAAGGTCAACACGGTGAAGGGCGAAAAGCGGCTCATCGGGAACATCGTGGAGGGCAGCCAGCTGGGGAGGTGGGTGGATTATATTGGTGGGGAGTTGATGAAGCGTCTGGAAGGCGAGGGGGGGTCGGGCAATCCCCTATATGCAAAGGGGGAGCTGGAACTACGGCAGGGGAACATGGCCAAGACCGTATTGATCACGCAATACGGTGCAGGCAGGCAGGCGAACCACCGCGACCACGGTGCGTATGGGGTGCTGATTGTCATGTCCGACTGCTACCAGTTTCGGGCGTACCCTGGTTCGCACTTGGCGGCGAACAAGTCGAGGGTGGCGTCCATTGAGTCGATCACCCTCCACCTACCGGCGAAGAGCGTGATCGTCTTCAACGGGAAGCTGATACACGGTGCGGTGGAGTACGTGTCCTCCGGCTGGGCTCGGCTATCAGCCCACTTGTACGTGGACAAGAAGGGGGTGCCGATGCCGGAGGATACCACCTGGCCCGTGAAGGGTACTTTCGGCTTGGATGTGTCGATCACCCCCGTGGACTCCCGGCTATTACTCCAAACTCCCCCTCCCCAGCCGTATTGGCTGACGGCGCTGGGAGGTGGCTCCAGTGGAAGACGCATGGGGGCACGGCCCCCCCAACCGCAGGTTGGTTTTATTCAGGGCTGGGTGCATGAACAACAAGACGCCCACCCTGAATAAGAGCCTGAGCGTGGAGGCGGATCGCGAGGACATGGGCACGCTGTTGCTGGAGGCGGTGGCTGCTTTGGAGAAGGGCGTGCGCGGGTTGGCGATTGCCCCGGTGGAGGCCCTAAAACACCACACGAAAAGCTGCGAGGGGAAGTTCGAAGGGGAGATGCAGCCCCTGCCTCTCTCCGCCCCTGCAGAACCTCCCCTCAACAAGCGGAAGGCGCAATCTCCACCGGCACCCCCAACCTCTCTCCGCCCGAGGCTGCCACGGGGGGCATCTTCCGCCTCCGCCCCCAAGGCACCTCCCGCCTCCGCCCCCAAGGCACCTCCCGCCCCCAAGGCACCTCCCGCCCCCAAGGCTGACAGCCGCCCCACCAGCAGGCTACCTCTGGTGGGGAACAAGCCTCCTGGGAGGCCAGCCGGCAGAGCGGCAAGCCTGGTGACCACCCCGTGGGAACCGGCTCCCGAGCCAACACCCCGTGCCCCAAAGAGGGCACGGTCGGGTGTCAGCAGTGAGCACACTGCTGATGGGTCGCCGGAGGTGTCCACATCGCCGCAACTCAAGTTGCCCAGGGAGGAGGTTCGGAGGCCGATTGAGCCTCTGCCTGTGGACTTGTGGACCCCCCCCCAGGTGCAGACTACTTCCGTGGCGGACGGCTCAGGGAGCCAGTCAACAGGGAGTCAGCAGCTCGGGATGCCAGCAGCATCACTAGCTGGTGACACTCAGTTGCCAGCTGCAGGGGATGCGACGCTGCACAAGCGTCTGGCAGACCTCAAGCTGCAGCTCGAGATAAAAAAACTCGAGGAGCGGCTACAACAGCGGGAGGTGACAGCGGGCGGTGACAGCTGTGGAGCTCCAATGGGAGGGAGCATGGCAGCGGTTCCTTCTCTCGTTGAGCTCGTGCAGCAGGAGCCGCAGACGCAGGAGCAACAGGAACAGGCACAAACCCCTGAGCAGCAACCCTTGCCGCAACCTCAGACGGTGCCGATGCTCCAGCAGCTCCAACAGCTCCAACAGCTCCAGCAGCTCCAGCAGCTCCAGCAGCTGCAACCCCTTCTGCTGCAAGCTCCCCAGCCCCAGCTCCAGCAGCTGCAAGCTCCCCAGCCCCAACTCCAGCAGCTGCAAGCTCCCAAGCCCCAGCTCCAGCAGCTCCAACAGCTCCAACAGCTCCAACAGCTCCAACAGACCCAGCAGCTGCAACCCCTTCTGCTGCAAGCTCCCCAGACTTTGCAAATGCAGCAGTCCCAGCCCATGCTCCTTCAGCAACCACAGGCCCGACAGCTCCAGCAGCTCCAGCAGCTCCAGCAGCTCCAACAGCTCCAGCAGCTCCAGCAACTCCAGCAACTCCAGCAGACCCAGCCATTGAATACCTCGGACTTGGGTAGGGCCTCGGGCGTCTCCATAGAGGAGTTGCAGAATTTGAGCATTCCTAGGTCTTAGGCGTAGTGTACATATTGTACACATTGTAAATATCATTTTCTCTTTTGTTTGTTTGCCTTGTCTTCATATTTAAATTGCCTTGCCAATTTTTAGTGTAACACATGCATTCTGAATTTGCACACTTGCATAATTTGCAAGAAATCATTCATAATAAGTTTCGAAAAAAGCACTAGGTTGGGAGTATTTGCACAACATTATCTATCACACATATATCATACCCCCAAGCGTGCCTGGAAAAATACTCAAAACGACACAGCTACAATTGATTGTTTGTTTGTACATGGTAGGAAAAAGTTCTTCACAAATAGCATTCAACCATTAATTTGTTTCAATGTGGTCTATGAATCTTCATCATGTGTACTTTTCATTCCACTCCATACCCCAAAGCCTTCCGCACCTCATATGTGCTCAAAACCAATATTTTTTCGTAAATACTAGCTCTTATGATATTTTTTCTAAAATCCAAAATTGCGACGTTCATTGATAAAGTCGTGGTGCGGTTTGGAGACCTTCAAAACATGGGTATTACATACCCCACAACCACCCGCTAAGCGAACACAGCCCAAAAACAGCGATTTCCAGCCCGTTCAGATGAAAAAAATCTCCAAAAATCTCAAAATATAATTTTATTTTTTTTAAACTAATTTTGCCTCTTACAAGGTCTAGTGACTTTATAAACCTTAAAAAAATGGTCATTATCACCCATTATGCATTTTCCGACGCGGGGGTATGCGACGGCTCGGGCACCACCATAAAAACACTGGTATTAACGTAGCGTAGGCCGGCGTAGACACCAGTGGCGTGCACGAAGAGGAGCCCAGCGTACCAAACGACGGCGCGAGGGTCCAAAACACCCAGATGTCATAGCGCTCACGGAGAGGATACCGTCGAGCAATCGGCCACCACGTCTGAAGAGCGTCCCAGCAAAAAGTAGCACAGCGCCACCACCAAGTCGTGAAAGGGGACTGACTCAGATGCCAGCTTAATGTCTCTAGCATTGCCCATACGGCACAGTGTCGACATCGGTTGTCAAACTTGTGCCGAAGTATGGTGGGGGAGTGTATTCCGACGGTATGCGGTTTGCATACATTGCGTCTGTCAATTTATCATACCATCGGTTCTGGTGTCGCAGTACATATACTACCATTCGGTATCGGTTTCTTCCCATCACGCTCCACCAACACACCCAACAAGTTCGGTTTTCCTAGGTTACGTCGCTATCATACGCCCGGTCGGTTTCGGATGCATATGCTATCGCTGTGTACTTTGTACCGCCGGTTTCGGTATCGACAGCTTCATTTTACCACAACACATCGGTTTTCCAACATAACAGCAAATAAGAATAAAAGGGACAAAAAATATTACTATAGTTACAATAAAAGCCCTCTACACATCCTATCCAAGTGTGTTGCTACCATCTACTCCTCATCCACACCCGCAGTTGCAGGTTCCAAGCCCCCGTATTTGTGCTTACACCTATCTACCACCTGCTTCACAGAAGAGCGCAAAAACTCGTACTTCCAGTTCCCGCGCACGATCATGTAGGACTCAAATAGTTCAGCGCTCCTATTATGTGCGTGGAATTCACCCATGAGCACACCAGCTCCACTGAATGTTTGCTGAACATTCGAAGAAGTTCCCTTCACGCACCCAATCTCCCCACGAAAGGTAGCAGCGTGCACCGGGAGTGCAGCAGAATTTGCCTCCCAGAAGGCCATAAGCTGAAAGTTCCCGTCCTTCCACCTGTGGGCTGAATTCTGCGCCGCACCCTTACGGAGATGCACATCCAACTCTATCTCCTTGCTAATCACAACATCGATTGCGCTAGTCTCTTCGGCCACTGCAGGCTCCTGCTCAGCAAGCGCGTCCATCAGCTCATCATGGATACTATGCAAGTAAAGGGAAAGAGCACACCACGGCTGCAAGCAGCGCGCGCTGGATACTATGACTCACCGTTTGGATGAACCAAAGTAATAGTTGCTCGACGACCTGGCACCTTCGTTGCTAGCTGTCAAAGTATTCAAAATATCGCCCTGGCGGTTTTGAAAAATTGAGAGGTGTGGCGAAAGCTGCGGCACTGGTGCGTGAAATATCTAGGTACGTTTGCCAAAACGATGCTGAAATTCACTCAAAGAGAAAGCCAGAGCATAGCTGGAATTATTCCACACGATACACTATCGTATGGAATAGTTACAGCTAATATTTTCTATACTCTCGGAGTCTCGGTTTTACTGGTTTTCGGGTGACGTGGGGCGACATGCCGGGATCGGTCTCGGGTCTGGAACCGATAACGTGACACGGCGACAACATACTGCCGGTGTCAAGTTGACTACGTGTCGATAGTCACTTTATGCTAACGGTTTCGAGATCGGTAAAGTAAATCTATCGTCGATATCGGTTTCCGACCGGTGTCGGCGACCGATTTTCGCCGACAGTTACGATTTCCAACGGTGTCGACGTAGGGTAGACACCATCAGTTTCGGTCAAGGACCGGTGAGGAAGAGACACCGTCCCGACCGGTTTCGATCACGTCTATTGAGATCATGAAACCGACATCGATGTCGGGATGGAACCGAAACCGATGTCGACACTGATACGGCAACGACGGGCATGGGAACACATCCCAAGCACCGCCAAATTGCTGCACTTCCTGCAAGCGTCAAGAACGCCCGTAGGACACCCGGCCTCATGCGGACTGCCTGTGCCGGCAGCCCACGGCCACAGAGACGTTTGCTCAGAAGGGCCGCCCTCCCGCTGTATCCGGGAGACCCCCATGAAAACGCGCACGGGCTTCCTGCGTGTGGTTCTCGAACGCCTCAGACGCCTCCACCCGCACTGTCATAGCACTCCACGTGGAATCGGCAGGAGAAGCGGGGCACTGTGAGGTGAGATTAGCGCTCGGCCAGGGTGCTGCGTGGGAAGATGCCCCGCCACGGCCAGCGGAAGGAGCGGGCGCAGGAACACCAGCGCGCGTCCTCAATCCCTGCACATACATACTGCCAGCCACTTGTCGACGAGAATGCGTAGGGTAATCGTCGTCCTCGTCCATATACTCTAGCATCTCCGCCACCTGAGCGCGAAGCGACCCTACCGCAGAAGGTGGGCGAAGGCGCCTCTCCAGAAGCTCCAGCGCTGGTCGCACCCACGGAGCGGCCCTTGTACTTGGCACGTATCTCAGCAGTGTGAACTTGCGATCCTCGTTCGCGAGATACGACTCTTTGAACTGAGCTGGCTCAGATATCACACGCTCGTAATCTTCGAAGATGTAGCACACCGGCTTGGCGGTCGGACCCTCCCTGCAGCCAAGCACGTGCGCGGTTCGGGACGTCAGGTTTGAGCCCAGCAGCATCACACAAGCCTGCGCCCGTCGCCCTTCACCGTTGAATGGGATCAAATCGTCGTAGGCCAACTTAATGGCCTCCAGCAAGTCCGAGGACTTGGTCTGACCTCCCAGAGGAAGATGCCACCCACTTGCGGCGCAGGCGATTGTCTTGTTGTGCCGGCTCAACACACGGCCAGAGACCTCATGAGGGTTTGCCATGCCTCGCCTGGCATAACACTCGCCCAGCTGAAACAGGACGGGGCGATCACGCACGGTGTCCACGTGATACTTCACCATAAATACGGGGGGAATAATATCGGTCCAAGATTTCGTCCGTCCGTCCGTCCAAAAACTCGTCCGTCCAAGATTTGGACGGACGGACGGACCATTTTTGGGACGGGCGGACGGACCAAACATTCTTAACATTCTAAGATTTCGCAAAATAGGGCTCCCATACATACTTAAGCACGTCGGCCCGCGTCGACGCCTGCGTTTTCACATACTTAAGAAAATTTAAATTTTTTCTTCATACTTAAGGAATATACACTGACTCCCCCCTCCCCCCCTAACCAGGGACTCAGGGAGTATAACCCAGTCGTATATATGCGAGTGTCAAACGTGCGTCAGAGAGACGAACCCAACGACAGAGCTTGCCAATCGTATACGATTGTCAAACGTGAGTCAGGCAGTAACCCTGTGATTTTTTGCATCCGCCCATGCCCTCCTTGGCAATATTCAAATCGCTTGAGGCCTTTAGGAGGATCATTTCCCATTCTTTCCTAGTCCGGTCTGTACGGGCTATATATAAATTATTAATGAACACGCGATACACAGGTCTGACAATCGTGTACGATTGTCAAAACTGTTTCCCAAACGAATTTATTTGTAATTGTTTTGTTGTTAGTGAAAAATTTACACCGAACCCCACAACAATAATATGGGGGGTCCGAACAGTTTTGAAATCTAACAGCGAGCAAAATGACGATGTAAAAAATCTGAATATCAATCTGATTGTCAAAATCAGCTTTTCCACTTGACTCTGAAAGACTTAGACGTTAGACCCCAAAAAACGCAACCATGAATACCTCCCCCAAAACGGTGCTAAAGTTTTCGAAGAATGTATGCATGAATAACCCCAAAAACAAAATGAATGGGGCAAACCGGTGCAAAAAATTTCGAAGAATGTTTGCAGCAATAACCCAAAAAACAAAATGAATGCCGGGCAAGCCGGTGCTAAATTTTTCGAAGAATGTATGCATGAATAACCTTAAAAACAAAATGAATGGGATAAACCGGTGCTAAATTTTTCGAAGAATGTATGCATGAATAACCTAAAAAATAAAATGAATGGGGCAAAACTGTGCTAAATTTTTCGAAGAATGTATGCATGAAGATTACATTCCGCACATAATATAGTGAAGTTTAGTCAACTTTGAAATTCGCATCCGATTGTCAAAACCAGCTTTTCTACAGACTCTGAAAGAATTAGACACAAAAAAAAAAAAACGTCGCCAACTTTGACAATCGTGTACGATTGTCAAACCCAGCTTTTATACAGACAAGAATTAAAAATAAATAAATAACGTCGCCAGCTTTGACAATCGTATACGATTGTCAAACCCGGCTTTTCTATAAGGTGCAAAGATACAAGGGACGTCTTGAATAAACAACAAAAACAGAGCCAGACAACCTGCTACCGGCGCGCAGGGTAGAAGTCTTCCAAAATTCTTTACGGCCCATAAACTATATTTCCGCTGGCCCGCTTTCGGCCAAAACGGTCAAGGAAGAAAACTGCCCGCCGCAGGCGCGAAATTTTAAAATTAAGTATGGGGGTTTGATAAAAAGTGGCATAAAGTGCCTATATTTTTGGCCGAAGTTTGGCCGGCTCATATTTTTGTGCGGCCCGGGGGCGAAAGCCCCTTCGGCCCACTTTCGGCCCGGAGCGAGCTTCTGCGGCCCCGGGCCGGCCCGCCACGGTAAGACTTCTACCCTGCCGGCGCGTGGTTGAGGAGCTATCCTCCCACCGCACCCTTGCAAGCAAGCGCCGCACACCACAAAGGCAAATCCGGCTTGCCTGCGGGAACAGGGCGCGTGGTTGAGGAGCTATCCTCCCATCGCAGCCTACTGCCTCCGCAGACCCAAGTGCAAGGAAACAAGGGACGTCTTGAATAAACAACAAAAACAGAGCCAGACACCCTGCTACCGGCGCGTGGTTGAGGAGCTATCCTCCCACCGCACCCATGCAAGCAAGCGCCGCACACCACAACTACAGATCCGACTTGCCTGCGGGAACAGGGCGCGTGGTTGAGGAGCTATCCTCCCATCGCAGCCTACTGCCTCCGCAGACCCAAGTGCAAGGAAATAAGGGACGTCTTGAATAAACAACAAAGACAGAGCCAGACAACCTGCTACCGGCGCGTGGTTGAGGAGCTATCCTCCCACCGCACCCTTGCAAGCAAGCGCCGCACACCACAAAGGCAAATCCGGCTTGCCTGCGGGAACAGGGCGCGTGGTTGAGGAGCTATCCTCCCATCGCAGCCTACTGCCTCCGCAGACCCAGGTGCAAAGATACAAAGGACGTCTTGAATAAACAACAAAAACAGAGCCAGACAACCTGCTACCGGCGCGTGGTTGAGGAGCTATCCTCCCACCGCACCCACGCAAGCAAGCGCCGCACCCAACAACTACAGATCCGACTTGCCTGCGGGAACAGGGCGCGTGGTTGAGGAGCTATCCTCCCATCGCAGCCTACTGCCTCCGCAGACCCAAGTGCAATAAAACACGGGACGTCTCGAAAAAACAACAAAAACAGAGTCAGACAACCTGCTACCGGCGCGTGGTTGAGGAGCTATCCTCCCACCGCACCCACGCAAGCAAGCGCCGCACACAACAACTACAGATCTGACTTGCCTGCGGGAACAGGGCGCGTGGTTGAGGAGCTATCCTCCCATCGCAGCCTGCTGCCTCCGCAGACCCAGGTGCAAAGATACAAGGGACGTCTTGAATAAACAACAAAACAGAGTCAGACAACCTGCTACCGGCGCGTGGTTGAGGAGCTATCCTCCCACCGCACCCTTGCAAGCAAGCGCCGCACACCACAAAGGCAGATCTGACTTGCCCGCGGAGACAGGGCGCGTGGTTGAGGAGCTATCCTCCCATCGCAGCCGACTGGCTCCGCAGACCCAGGTGCAAGGAAACCATGGACGTCTTGAATAAACAACAAAAACAGAGCTAGACAACCTGCTACCGGCGCGTGGTTGAGGAGCTCTCCCACCGCACCCATGCAAGCAAGCGCCGCACACCACAACTACAGATCCGACTTGCCTGCGGGAACAGGGCGCGTGGTTGAGGAGCTATCCTCCCAACGCAGCCTACTGCCTCCGCAGACCCAAGTGCAAAGATACAAGGGACGTCTTGAATAAACAACAAAACAGAGCCACCCACCGCACCCATGCAAGCAAGCGCCGCACACCACAACTACAGATCCGACTTGCCTGCGGGAACAGGGTGCGTGGTTGAGGAGCTATCCTCCCATCGCAGCCTACTGCCTCCGCAGACCCAGGTGCTGATAAGTTCAGCGCGGCGTACCAGCAAAAACTAGCCAGCCGTATCCAACAAGGACTGGACGCGCATGGCTCGCCGCACACAGACATGTGCTTTGCGTGCAGGTGGGGCATGCGCGGGGAGCCCAAGGCGTCCAACATCCGACGCTGTAGGACGAAGCACCCAGTGGAAGACAACTGGTTCAACGTCATCTTCCCGCCTGGCTCCCTGGTGGAGTACGGAAAGGTTAAGAAGGGATCCGTAAACACGTTCGCCTGGTAAGCGCCTTCCCAATCTCAACGCTGTGTAGTTTTTCCGCGCATAACAATTGTTCATGTGCCTTTGTTTTTATGCGCAGGGTGCGTTCTAGAGATGCCGCGACGGGTCTCTACACCGTCGAAGAGGTGGACACCCAGCGCGTGTTCCACAGGGTGCCGTTGGAGTTTTACTTCAGCGGCAATCCTTCAGTCGTGGACGGATTCGTCCACTGTGGCAGCAGCGCCACAGTGGACGAGTTGCGACAGCTGGAGGGCGTGAGCCTTCGGCGATTCCTCCCTGCAAGGCTGCACGCTGCTGCAGGTATGATCTTTACCTTTCGCCCATTCCTTCCACACGTAATGCCCACGCAAACCTGTATCTCACACCACCCCCACCCTCCGCAGTTCAACAGGGCGCGGCAGCGGAGGGCGCGGCAGCGGAAAGCGCCCAGCCGGCGACTGGGAAACGGAAGCGCGCGGCGTCCGACCACAGCATCCCGAACGCCTGTCAGCGGCCTTCGCCTGCTGGTGCCTATTCCTCCCCCCCCCCTGCGTATTCATGTTTCAGCACATATATATGCCAGCATGCTGCTCTTGCAGCATGCCAGCTGCCCGCACCCTGTCAACATGCGCCCTTTACACATCACAACCCCAGCAGCCCTCTTTCTTACCAATGCCTTGCACTCCCAGGTGGATTCACCATCGCCCACGCGGAGGAGCTGCTTCAACTCCTGCGGCGAGATCCTGCAAGATCCGTGTCCGACTGCTTCAAGGACATTGGGTTTGAGGAGCCTCGCCGTCTTCAGGTTGGTGCCCTACCTGCACCCTGCAATCTGGCTTCCCCAGCATCCAACCTGGGCTGCCCAGCATGCAACCTGCCT
This sequence comes from Cymbomonas tetramitiformis, assembly GCA_001247695.2. Classification (NCBI taxonomy): domain Eukaryota; kingdom Viridiplantae; phylum Chlorophyta; class Pyramimonadophyceae; order Pyramimonadales; family Pyramimonadaceae; genus Cymbomonas; species Cymbomonas tetramitiformis. The sequence goes on along the minus strand of LGRX02030937.1, from coordinate 761 downwards.
TGTATATATATGCATATTCCGGTAAAAGGGGACTGATTCGTGAAGGCGGAGAAACCCGAGTAACCAGGTGGAATTAGTTGGCCCGTAAGACCTCTTGAAGGGGCCGGCGTCATCTCCACTAAGTGAATTATTAACTGCAAGGTTGCATGCTGGACAAGGCAGGTTGCATGGACAAGGCAGGTTGCATCTTTGGGCAGCGGGTTGCATGCTGGGCAGCCCAGGTTGCATGCTGGACAGGCAGGTTGCATCTTCCCGGACAGGCAGTTGCATCTTTGGACAGCCAAGGTTGCATGCTAGGCAGCCCCAGGTTGCATGCTGGACAAGGCAGGTTGCATGCTAAACATGGGTTGCATCTTTGGACAAAGCGGGTTACGCCTGGTTGCATGCTGGGCAGCCCAAGTTGCATGCTGGGGAGGCAGGTTGCATGTTCAAGAGGTCAGGTTGCATGCTAAGCAGGCCAGGTTGCATGGTCCGCCAAGTTTTGAAATCTAACGTAGAGCGAAATGACATATGTAAAAACTCTAAATCCAAGCATTCCAAAAAATGAAATCTGAAATCTAGCGTAGAGCAAAATTACCAAAATTTTAAAAATGGAAATCTAACGTAGAGCGAAATCACAGATGTAAAAATTCTGAAATCAAGCATTCCAAAAAAGAAAAATCTGAAAGCCATGATTGGGAACGTGGGTTGCATGCTGGACAAGGCAGGTTGCATGCTGGGCAGCCCAGGTTGCATGCTGGACAAGGCAGGTTGCATGCTGG
>LGRX02030936.1:0-33557 GCA_001247695.2 Cymbomonas tetramitiformis | reverse complement strand
TCTCTCGGATAGGGGGTGAGGGGGTGGCTAAGAGGAGCAGTGAAGGTGAGGGTTTTGGCCCTTGGGCCGGGTGGGGATGAAGGTGCGGCTTTGCTTGGTCGTCGGCTGCAAGTTTGGTGGCCGGGTGATGAGGGCAAGAGCTTCTCAGGGGTGGAACATGCTTAGGAGCCTTGAAGTGGCACTCACATAACGATGATCTTGTATATTCCTTGAATTCAAGGCATATACAGGAAATTTCAAGGAAATTTCAAGGAAATTTCAATGGAAATATAGGAATATACAGGAATATATAGGAATTCCAAGGATGCTTTTAGGAATCTCAAGGATCGTTTAGGAATTTCAAGGATGTGGGGGGTTTTCTGCAGGAATCTCAAGGAATACGAAGATGGCCGCACTATAAATGTGTTTCTCAACACACCGATTCCAAGGAATTTCAAGGACTGTGCAGCAATTCCAAGGATTATGTAGGATCACTGAGGAAGACATAGGAGGTTTGAAGGACTTTGTAGCGATCTCAAGGATTATGCAGGGTATCCAAAGACTGTACAATATGTAATTTCAAGGGGTATACAGGATATTCAAGGAAGGTACGAGGTTTGAAGGACTGGACAGCTATTTCAAGGGGAATACAAGATATTCAAGGAAGATGCAAGTTTCAAGTAGTGGACAGCTATTTGAAGGGGTATACTACAGGATATTCAAGGAATGTACAGGAGGTTTGAAGGACTGCACGGCAATTTCAAGGAAATACAGGATATTCAAGGAATGTACAGGAGGTTTGAAGGACTATACAGCTATTTCAAGGGGAATAGAGGGCATTCAAGGAATATAACGCAGCAGGGAATAAAATCAATAAATATTACTGCACGAGCTAGCTCGACGTGTCACAGTAGCTCTACACAATTAAACCGTCTCTGTCTACCTCGAAGTCATGAGCAAGTTCTCTAGGAGCAGGATTGATACAAGCTTTGCAAAAATAGTCGCCATCATCCACAGCTGGATCAGCGCAGTTGATTGACGTGCCACCATTCTGCGCACTTTTCACACTGCACTACGTCCTCATCCGTGTCCTTTCGACACTTTTTGCACGCCGCCTTCCAGCCGAGGCGATTATCTAAATCCGGCTCGGACAAAATGGCGTGCGCAGTGTCACCTGCCTTGGTAAAAGACTGTGAAGAACTTCTCGTTATTGCTCACGGTGAAACCCACCACTAAAACCGAGGAAGTATTCCTTCTTCCTGGCTATCTAGAAAAGTTCTTGATACACCTGGCCGACGTGCTCGTGACCGTCAGCGCCACGATAATAGCCGTATCGACCCCGGAGCAACTGATAACTAGCTTATCGCTTTTTTGCGGTGCGTCACGTCAGAAAAAAGTCATTTATTTATCAGTGCCACGTCACGCTGAATCGCTTTGTATCGCTTTGGAGCAGGTCATCAGCAGGAGGTGCACAGGCGCACATCGCATGCACATCCGCAAAACATGCTCGACGATCGACCCAGAGCATCATCGAACGTTCGGTATCGAAGGAATTATCAATGAAAATTTGAATGCAATTTGAATTTGGCAGTACGATCGCTGTCATATTTGATCTACGGGTGGTAACATCGGTATTCTTCATTACGTTTACCCGATGACGACTGCTTTTAGGATTTAGCCCGATGTAAGCCCACTGCTGCTCATTCCTAGCAAACGACTCCTCGGCAATGCAAGCACGTGGACACCGTGGACAAGTTTGCTCTTTCGTTCATTTGCCTTCCTTCTAACGCCTTATTGATTTTGCAGCTGTACTGATTTTGCAGGTTGCTATACTGATGTTGGTTTGCTCATGGGTTCTGTTTATTTTGTCGTGAGCGGTTTTTTTCCACACAAATGTTCAATATCTTGAGATTAACATTGACCGACTGTGAGCACCACCGTTTGGGTCTGATCCCGCCTGTTTCTGGGTGCTGCTGCTACGTTTCCATCTCTTCTTTCTTGCATTGCTCAATATCGAGTGAAGTTTTCTGTTTTGCTGGGCTCTCACGGATATTGGATAATATTGCAACCGTTGCCTCGTAAAAATGAGGCAGGGCAGTGCGAAAGTCTGTGACTCGCCTCTGGGTTAAACCCGACCCTGCCATAGTAAGGTACGCAGCCCCTCCTCTGTGAGAATTTTCTACCCGGACTCATACTGCTTGCCCTGTTATTCTAACTGTGCTGTCATTCTAACTGTGCTTTTGCATATCGATGCCCTGCATATATGCCTGCGATGCCGTGTCACGTATCTCCTGTTTCCTTTCCAGTGTGTGCACGTTCTGACTTAGAGTTTGTTCTTCTGTTGCGCCGATCTCCGACTGATTTGCCTTGCGTGGTATTCTAATTCTGGTTGTTTCGTGACGCAGACTAATGGCAGCGTACTATTTCCACGATACCTAGGGCAGCGAGGTTAAGACGCCGATAGGTGCGTCAATTTTCTCTTGACCTGTTTGACTCTTCATTAATCCTTTTGCGCTTTTTTGAGTTATTTCCTTATTTGCGTTTTTCAGTATCTTTGTGCGTTGGCATGGTTTTGGTCCTAAGTGCATATGTACTGTCTGTGTGGATGCTAAGTTTATTTGTATTGTACTGTGTTTTCCTGTAGCAGAAGATTGATGTTGGCTTTTTGCCTCAAAAGTCTGGTTGGCGATTACTGTCGTCGGCCGCTCCTGAAGATTCTGAAGGTCAGTTTTCCTGGCCAGAGGCAGGGTCGTGCGAAAGTCTCTGACTCGCCTCGGGGTCAAACCTGATCCTGCCGTTTCAAGGTGAGAAGTCCCACCCCCTTGCGTGAGAAATTTCTACCCGAGTTGATACTGTGTGCCGTTCTCCTATTTTAAGCATGTGTATGTTGGTGTGGCCCTTTAGCAGGGATTATGCACTTACAGTTGTGAAGCTAGGAGTACATCTTAAACGAGTGCGTGGTGCGTCGATGTGTTTGCTTCTACTTTGGTGTTATCTTTTGCGACTTACTGTTCCAACAACGTGTAGTGATGGTTATTGTTTTTGCAGGGTTCCACATACATTAGCTCTTTCGCAGCGCTCTTTTTCTAGGGCTGGGAAGCATTGCCCTCAAGAGGTACGCCCTTTCTGGTGCTTCCCCAAGCCATTTGTATAGTTCGCAGTGGCGTGGTTTGTCCTGCGCACACACTGCACTTGTGCCCCCTTCACTCGCATTGCTATGGCACCGTATGCCCCATCAGTCAGTGCTACGGACCCAGTTGATTATATATGTATATGTGTGTGTGTGTGTGTGCCCTGTCTCATCGTTTCATCTTTCCATATTGCTTTGCATCTGGGTTGGGAACGAACATGTATGCGTTTGTGGTATCTTGTCACAGGCCCGCCCTGCTCTTGATTTGCTTCTGACCTCCACTGGGATGATGGTGGGTTGGCTTTTGTTGGCCGATCTTTAGTGTGTGTGCCCTGTCTGTTTGCATTAGCACTTCTACCTCGGGTAGATGTGGTACATGTGCCCTTTTTAGGGGGTTTAAATAAACAGTTTGATGTTTGAATTTCACTTTGGTGTGTTTATGGTGTTTTTTTGCAGGGACTTCAAAGTTGGGCTCAACAACGCCGATTCAAGATTACGTTAAACATCTCCGCGGTCGTAGATTTGGTTGAGCTTAGCGCGTGGCGCACTTGAAGTGCTCAATTTGTCCTCCGGAAATGCTCACGGAAGGTATTCTGTACGTTGTTCCTTGTGCGTCTCCATTCCGTATGTTCCCTTGATGGTGGCGTGGTTTCAGATTTGCACACTTGGCTACGGCAATAAGTGTGCCCGTAGCATTCGCACCCTCACGGCTCGTTTCGTTTTAGCATTGGCATTGCTTCCAGCAAAACCCTTGTGAATGTGCCTTGTCACGTTGTCACGTGCGCAACAATGTCGTGTCATGCTTGAACCTTGGTGTGTGTCTATGGTTGTTTTTTGCAGACTTCAATGTCGCGCTCATCAACGCGTGTTCAAGATGTCTTGTGCAAGATCTCTGCAGTGGTAGGTTTGTGTGAATAGCTCAGCGTGTGTAGCACAGCTAAGATCTATTGAATTTATAGTTTCCAACTAGGTTAGCAGTGGCTAGTTGTATTCATTTTCTGTAATTTTGGTTTAACCCCTAAGAAGCGGATGGAATCTTTGAGGTTTGAGAATCCGCACATATTTCGCGATAACTCAAGCATCGGATAACCAAATTTACTTTTGAACACAACTACGGAAACGTCTACTCGAGGCGGACTGTATAAGCGTGTCTAAAATGCCGTTCCTAGAATATTCGTCAAATTAAATTTGATAGACTTGATAGCAAAATTTACTCTTTAACCTAGAAAAAAACCCTGATGCCGACCCTAGTATACCTAGTGTGCATCATGCCTAATGCTCAATATCAATAATGTGTTATACATCCGCGTTAGGGCGCATGTCACGCTCGTTACATGTGTGCCCTATGATTGCCATACTCATGATATGCGAATCTTTAGGGTTAAACCGCAACCCTCGAAAGAGTATGTCTGATTTGCCTATCTCCAAATACATAGTTGCATGCAGCTTGCCGAGAGGTTTTCAGACCTGTCTTCAAAAGTGAATTTGACATTCTTACGGCTTCACAATGCAGAATTGAGTGATCCGTCCGTATACGGTACAAACCGCTCCTTAGGGGTTAAATTTGAGTTTAGACCTTGTCTGACTAGGCTATTTTTCAGCCTAGTCGGCATCTGATAACAGAATCCTAAGGTGCTTACTTATCGGGACGTGGCAGTCCACCTCAGCGTGCCACGTCCCGATAAGTAAACAACTGATTCTGTTATCAAATGCTGACTAGGCTGATAAATTGCCTAGTCAGCCCTATAAGCTAATTATCATATCCAACGTGTCAGCACGAGAATCAAGCGATTAAGCGAAAAAGCGATAAACACGATTATCGTTACGTGAGTGATAGCGACCCCTCCCGGGCATTCAGGTGTCCAGTTTGCTCTGAGAAGACTGCTGCCACCCAACTGGTGCGGATGGCCTGCCGTTTACGGCATGCATGCGCACCAGCTAGATGACTATGCAGGAGTGGATTTGACAGCTTTTGGGTGTGCTGATGAGTGCCCTTCATGTGATGTGGTTTTTGCTTGCAGGCCGGAGTTGACTACACATTGGTACCTGCCGGGAAAGGTAAGGGGCGGCGATCGGGGTGGGTGGTGCGTGGGGCGACGGCGGTCAGAGCACACCGGCGGGAGTCTTGGTTGACCCGCCGGTTGTCCCCGAGGCATCATGGGGGTGCGTGGCTACGGGGGCTGCCGCTCTCCGAGATCTATGCGTGGCCATTTTCATCTGCACGGCACGTACCAAAGCGTGCTAGGAATGAGTTTGTTGGTGTCATGAGATGGGTGATGCGCAGTCTCAGTGGGGATAATGAGGATTTCTGGCGGCTGCTGGCAGTGCGTGGCGCCGCGGCTCTTACTTGCTTGCCCTGCAGCTAGCCCAGGGCCCGGAAGAAGTCCATTCTTGCGGAGCTGGTGTGGGAGAGGGTTGCAAGGATGCGCGTGGGTGAATGGGACAGAGGCCCTTAATCGAGCCACAGCGCTGTCGGCACCGGTGTGGCCGCCGACCCATGCCTCGGAGGAGCGGATTACGAGTGACGTCATAAGCTTGGTGAAGGAGGGGCAGCTAGGGAAGGCGATTCGGCAGCTGGACCCTGGAGGCCTTTGCAGGTACGGAGGGTCCAGAAACGTCACTTTTCGGCCAAAAACAAGTTAGGGTTTGGGTTTGGGTTCATAGCATGCGAACCGTCACAGGTATTTAGGATCTGAAAATTGCGTATTTTTTTTCAGCTCAATTCCAGTTCGTCGCAAAACACCCGAGAACTCGAATCGAAGAATTGGATCATTGACATCGATCGCAAAACGGTGACGAAAGTGACGCTTTCGTCACCGTTTTGCGATCGATGTCGCGACTTCAAAATTTCGGTTCGGGTTTTGGGGATTGTTGCATCAAACTACAATTGAGCTGAAAATACGCACTTTTCAGAACTTGAATACCTATAGCGGTTCACATTTTATGAGCCCAAACGCTAAGTGTATTTTGCAGTTTTTCAGCCTTTTTCTGTGAAAGTGACTCTAACCTTTGGCCGCCTCTGGACCCTCGGTACCTGCAAAGGCCCCTGGGGTCGTCCTTGGAGCAGCAGACATTGGAGGCTCTACTCCTGCTACCATGCGTATGTGCGTCCCAAGCCCTCTCAGTGGCCAATCAATAAATCACCAACTGGATGGTCATCGCCTTCCCGACAACTGCATATCACTGCCAGTTCCGGCATGGCCAGACACCTTGACGACATCCACAGTTTGGGCAAGCCAGCAGACCAATTGCGGGCAGCATGTGACACATACAGCTAGCAGTCCCCCTCCTCGCAGGGATTGGTTCGGAGCTGAATGTGAGGAATAGCGCCTGCCTGTGGGCCTACAGTATGCATGGGGATGGCCAGCTTGAGATGTGAACGCCAGCTTGATGTACGTAGAAACGTGACCGGATGTTGCATTGAAATGCTATTGTAACAATAAAATGTCCCAAATCTCCCAGAGAGATGTCCAACAAAAAGCATCCCTAACCAAAGAGTCGCACACAAAACTCCTAAAGCTCTTGCTATAGACTGGTAACTAATATCTAACGAACTAACGAAAGCATGTTTGGCGGCACTTAAATGTGCGTGGTGGAAGGGCATGCATGCAATGCAAATAACTACTTCTTGGAAAGAATTAAAGACAAGACTTTGTAGGAAACCCTGCATAAATACTTAATATATTCTCTGTCCATCCCCTATGAATATATCTAGCTTGTTGGATGACTTTATTACATATCAAGAAGTAAGGATATATATCCTCTCCATCATATGATGGACAAGCTATATGTCCTGTGGAAGGCGTTGTGGTGTGGTCGCATACAGTCATGATGCCACCTTATTAGGTGGGTATCCTAAGGTGGATTGGGTTAAGTACGCCCTATATATAAGGTGGTAGGTGAGTTGAAGTCGATTTGGTTCTCCAACCAAGTAGTGTGCGCAATTTGAGCATCGCACAGGGGGGTTGGCGGGATGAGTGTAAAGAATCGCTACCTCTTATGTGCACACCTCAGGGGGCGCTGCCCAACCACTAGGCTTGGTCGCAAAGTATGGGGCCAAAATATTTTGGTGCTTTAAATGTGCGGAACACGAATATCAAGTTCATTTGACCATCTGAAATAACGCTCAGGTGGGAATGGGCTGATGGCTGGGGGGCATGCAACAAGGGGGCGGCAAAAATAGTGGAAATCCAGCTTGATATATACACAAATAAATCTATACCAGTATATATGTTCAAGTAAAGTGACCCAAAAACCCCCGTACAGGTGCATGTATGGGTATCATTATGAAACGTGATAGTATAGTCAACCAATTAATTTGTGTGTGACTCTTTGTAGAACATCAAAACACCGAGAACCAAATGTAGACGCGTGTATGGAACACAAATTGATTGAGCTCAACATTATACATAGGAATTCCAGATCCGGCAGATGGAGGCAATCAATTGGTGTCAGCAATCATACTCACCTTGTTATGCCCCAGGGTACTATTTCTTATGGAAAAAACAGCATCCATCCCTGCAATATACACAGCCCCTCCACTTGATGCCTTGCTCCATAACAATGTTGCCTGTGAAGTCACCACTGTTGTATCCTCAGCCAGATAAAAGCCTCCACCGTATGCGTCTGCCACATTTCCCTCTGCACGCACATGGCTTAGCAGCACACTTGTGTTTCTTGCAAAATATGCCATGCCCCCGTTTTGCGTTGCCGAATTATTATGAAGGTCACAATTGTATATGTATCCTTGGGATGAGGCTGCCAACATCAATGCTCCACCTTGCTGAGCCTGCACGTAATCGCAGACGCCTCCGCCATCCCATTCATGCAAAGTGCCGTCACAGACTGTTGAGAACTCATATGCTAATTGTACATGTGTGAGACACACTTGCAACTTTTTGATTTGGCTGCTGATGGATATTCATACATATGTAGGTTTTAAATAGACAGGCCATGCATCACATATATACACCATCAATGGATGCTGGAGGGTGATGCAAGCAAGCATCCATCCAGCAGTAAGACTCTAGAAACGCCTAGATAGATCACACATAATGTGTATTGATCCTATCACCACGAATGGATAGCCTATTTTGGATTACGGATGCACCGTGCCGTGTTTATGCATATGGTACATACCTTATTAAATGATAACGAATTGTCACTGTAGATGTTAACAACCGCATTCACGATGTATAATGCCCCACCATGCCCAGTGGCAGTATTCTTGGATATAGTGGACGCGTGGAGATCAAGTTGTGACTCGCTCACATATATCCCTGCGCCATGGGACTCGCTGACACCATAAGCGATGTAGCATTTGTAGAGCTTTGCCGTGGAGCCTTTTATTGCATAAACCGCACCGCCAAGGTATCCACTGCTTGCCTCTAATCTGGAATCGTTCATAAATAGCAAGCATCCCGTTGAGTAAGCCACACCGCCATACTTTGCTGAGTTATCCATAAAGTGGCACCCTTGGACGCTTAGGGATGCTCCATAATCATGGAGACAAAACACCCCACCAGCACTGCTGCCAACAGCATTTTCAAAGAACACGGCCGAGATGGCTGTAATCTCTGCAGCACCCACTTGATAGATACAACCGCCTCCAGTTCTTGCCTGTTTAACATGTGCGCACGCACAAATTGATCAGCATGGGGGCTGGCTACGCTACTGATAAAACATCACACTACTCGCATCGCGTGTACTTGCTACTGTCTGGTCATGTTCAGGCTATGATTGTATAGTAATGGATTTGCATGTTAAATAAAAGTCATCTTATTAGTTCATCGTTGAGGCAGTATATATGTCAGCTCCCTATATATCCAGTTAGTTGTCAGGCAATGGCGTTATGGGCATCGATCTCATCAGGTAGGTGCTACATACAGTGAGTATATACTGTACCTCACTAGTATTTGATGACCGCATGTACATGTGCAAGCAAGCCTTGTACAGCATGTAATAATTCATCCCAAGCTTGGATTGATGATCACTATATATACATACTCATGAGTATAGCAAGTGCTGTCAATATGCATATTCCATGTCATGCATACATTCGGGTTTATCACATACCAATTTCCAAGGAGATAGGTTCAAGAAAAAGCACACACACTGAACGGCATGAGATCGGCTGACAAAAGCCAGCCCACCATCGTCCCAGCGGATATGAGAAGCAAATCAAGAGCAAGGCGGGGCCGTGACAAGATACCACAAACGCATAAATATCCTCAAATCAGATGCAAAACAACATGGAAAGATGATATGACGGTCGACCGAGCACCATAACAACAACAGTTGTTCGTCCCCGGGTAACGGAGTAAGCGGACGTTGCAAGAAAAAGCACACACACTGAACGGCATGAGATCGGCCAACAAAAGCCAGCCCACCATCATCCCAGTGGATGTGAAAAGCAAATCAAGATCAGGGCGGGGCCGTGACAAGATACCACAAACGCATACATATTCCCAACCCAAAAGCAAAGCAGCATGGAAAGATGATACGATGTGACCGATCGTCGCCAAACAATTGTTGGTCTCTGGGTTACGGAGTAAGCGGACCCTGCTGGCATGCCCCCCAGTGGCTCCCGGTCGATGGATGGGACCTGTTGGTCCATGGTTATGTCATGAATGCAGTCACACCACACAGCATGGACACCCCATGTCAAAAAGGAAACATGCGGGAAACAAGAAAAAGCACACACACACACACACACCGGCGCCCCGGGATTACCCTGGCGCCCCGGGATTAGGGGGTGCCCACGCTGGGGTGGGGGGGTCTGGTGGCGCGGACCCGGGGAGCCTGGGCCTTTGTGGTCCGGGTATGTGTTGTGTTGTTTGTGTTGTTTGTGTTGCGTGGAATGTGTTTTCCGATGGGCTTGGTGTGCTGGTGGTGCCGGTTGGATGCGGTTCGGACCCGGGCCCGTAAGGACGGATCCGCACTTTTAGTGCGGTGGTCGTCGCTTGCCGCTGCTCTCTACGGTCCGAGCCCTGTTTGGGGGTTCGCACACTCGTGTTGTTTTTGTTGTGTATATATTCTGCGCCTGTGCGGGCTGGGTTAGGGTTTGGGTGTTTTATATGGTTTTAAGGAGCCAACAGCGGATGGATTTTTCACTAGTAGCACTGGCTGAGGGTACCGGAGACCCTTTGGGGCGCAGTTATCTCTGTAAAGACAGCCCTCCGCGCGGTAGGCATAGTAGCGCCACCAGGTCTACCCAGCTGTTCACTTAGTATTTTGGATACGTTTGTATCTGACGGATGCTCTGCTTGGAGGATGGCACCTGTCCGCCCAATACCCAGGGGTGAGAGGCAGGACTCCTGAGGCCACAGCCGGTCGAATTTCCATGGCGGTGAGTTTCCAGATGTTGTTTGTTGCTTGGTTCGGTTTAGGTTTAGGTTTTTCGGCTCGGTGGCAGGTGGTGAGCGTCACTACTGGGCGGTGACTTCCAATGAATCCGTTATGAAAATGGGTTCGGAAGAAGGATGTAATCGGGCGAATGAGGGGTTTGTGTACAGTGTAAATATTGTAAATGGTGTGAATAGTGGCGCGGTGGCGGGGCAGGCGGGGGGCTCAGCGGTGGCAGGGATGGGGGTGCTTCAAGTGGGCACTGGGTTGAAGTGTATTGGCCAGGTGAGCGGGATTGTCTGGGGCGGGTGGGAGAGGGAGCGCGGGAGGAGGGGGCGGTGGTGATCGAGTACTTTGACGGGAACCCGGCGAGAGAGGAGATGTTTCTGGAAGGAGGGCCTAGAAGCCTGGGGGAACATGATGGTCACTTGGTTAGGCGGGACAGTGGAGGTGAGGTCACGGTGGCGGAGGTGGATGGGTGGAGCGCGGAGGCGGAGAGGGACTTGCTTGTGGGATGGCGAGTGCTGGATCAGACGGGATCGGGGTCCGCAGGGGTGGAGCGTGAGGCCAATGGTGTGGGTGTGGAGGAGGCTGGGGGGCCGATCGGGCCGCTTGAAGGAACCTTGGGAGGGGTAGGTGGATTGGTGCAACCGGAAGGAGGCGGGGGGCAAGTGAGGGAGGGGCAGCAGGCGGGGACAGTGGTTTGCTCGGTACCTGGGTGCACGGTGCGGGCTCTGCGGAGCAGGCGAGCCTTAACGGAGCACTTCCGTCGGAGCCATCCTGACGCATCGGGGCTTCTGCTGTCGGCGGCGGGGCTGACACGGTGCCCTGCACCGAGCTGTAGGCTCATCCTTTCTGAGATTGGACTGCGCCAGCACAACGCTCGCTGTGGAGGTTGCCATGATGTCCATGCTCAGCGAGGTGCGTCAGCTCATCAGCGAGTTGCATCAGCTCACGCGGGAGGTGGCGAGGGCGGGAGAGGGGGGCAGCGTGCTGTAGGGCAGGCTCGGAGGCAGCCCATGGCGGGGGGGTTAGCCGGGAACCCGGAGGGGCTGGGAGAGGCTGGATGGGCATGGCTGCGTGGACTGAGTATCGATGAGTGTGCAGTCAGCGATTACCCTTCCCTGATGGTGCCCAAGAGACTGCGGGGACTGTTCACCGAGTGCGCGATGGTCGCGCTCCGAAGGATGCGAGTGGACACGGAGGACGTCGACGCCTACAAGCTCTTCTTCTTGCTCCCACGCCTAATTCTCCAACCGGTCCAGAAGGGGGAAAAGAAGGGGGTGGCCCGAGTCATCAAGGAGCGCTGCGCTCGCTTCCTGCGCGGGGACTGGGAGGAGCTGCATGCGGAGGCACCAGGCGATCGACGGGCTACGGCCGAGGCAGATGAGGAGCGGGTGCTGCGGGATGCAGTGCGGTTGGTAAAGGACGGGCAGCTGGGAAAGGCAGCAAAGAGGTTGGAGCTGGCGAAGCTAGCGCCGGCGACGGAGGAGACGTTGCAGAAGCTGGAACGACTGCACCCTGCTGGGACAGGCAGGAGGCAGGAGGTTGAGGAGAATCGTCGGCGGGAGCTGCAGGCGCAGGCGCTTGAGCTGGATGAGGGGGTGTTCGACGGTGTCATGCGTCACTTACCACAAGCCTCGGGGCCGGGCAGCTCTCAGTGGCGCTGGGAGCATTTGTGGGCAATCCATATCTCTGGCGGGCGGGATGCACTATTGGAGGTGTGCAACCATCTGGCGGCGGGTCGGGCCCCAGCGGTGGTGCGCGAGTGGTTGGCGGGGGCTCGGCTAGTGGCATTGCTGAAGGACGATTTCGGTAACAATGTACGGCCCATTGCGTGTGGTGAGGTCCTCCGGAAGCTTGTGGCGAAGGTCATCTGTAGACAGCGTGCGAAGTCCTTTAGGGCTCGATTTTGTGGGGGGCAGCAGGATGATGAGCATGATGGACTGCGAGCGATCCAAGTCGGGGTGGTGGTTAAAGGGGGAGCGGACCTGGGTGTCCACACGGTACAGGCGGCCTTGGACCGGCACCCGGAGTGGGTCTGTGTCAAGGCGGACACCAAGAATGCCTTCAACGCCGTGCACCGTGAGGCGATGTTTGCGGCAGTTGAGCGGGACTTCCCGGAGCTGTGGGCTTGGACGGACCTTTCTTACGGGGTTGAGGCGAACCTTGGTTTCCGGCTTGGAGGTGCTGATGGGTCAGTGGTGCGGTTTGTCAAGTCGAAGGAGGGCACACAGCAAGTAGACCCCTTGGGGCCGCTTTACCTGGCTACCCCCTTGCAGGCGGTGCTTGAGCGGGTGCAGGAGAGACATCCTGCGGTGGTGATCTGTGCCTACTTGGATGATGCTTGGTTCATGGGCCCCCCAGCAGATGCGGCGCTTGCGTCTGGTGTTTATATGGAGGAGGCGGCAGCGATTGGCCTCGATATTCAGCCTATGAAGTCGGCAGCTTTCTCGCCTGTGGGTGACACCAGTTGCTTTGCAGATTGCATGCCGGGTGCGCGGGGGGACCTAGACTTCATCGATGTCCTGGGGGTGCCGGTTGGGAAGGCGGAGGCGGTGAGTGCAGAGATGTTGAAGAAGGTGGAGAACTTGTGCGCCATTCTGCCCGCCTTGAACAAGCTTGGTCACGCGCAAGCCCAAGGGCTCTTGCTTCGTTTCTGTGCCCACCCGAGGTTAGGGTTTTGGCTTCGGGGTGTGCCCCCGGAGATGATGCGGGAGCAGCGGAGGAGCATGACAGGAGGATGCAGGAGGCGTTGCGGGACCTGCTGCCTGGCGGTGGATTGGAGTGGCATTCGAGTGAGTTTGCAGCCCTCCCGCATGAGATGGGTCTAACTAAGGCAACAAGGGTGAGCAGTGCAGCTTGGCGTGGGGGCTTCGCGCAAGTCTGGGAGGATATGCGGGGGCTATTTCCGACAGTGACGGTGGGGGCTGAGGACCTTGAGGCTGAGAGTGAACTACCATATGTCAACTCTCTCCAAGCGGCCATGTTAAAGGTGTCGGAGGCGATGGAAGCGGTCGAGGAGGCGAGGAGGGCAAATGAACATTTGCCACCACAGGTGCCGAAGGCGGACGATGTCAAGAAGCTGAGTGATTACAGCAGTTCTCAAAAGCGGGCCCAACGGGTCTATGCTGCTGTCCTCCACTCTGCGGATTGGCTTTGGCTGGCGAGGCATGTGGGGGAGGCTCGTCTTCCGTGGCTCTTCTCGGTGACCTTCAACAGCATTGGGCCAGCGTTCTTGAGGGGTACTCCGTGCTGCCCGGCCTTGGAGCTCAGTTTGGCGGAATATCGGGTAGCCCTTCGACACATTCTTCACGCAGAGCAGCCCCTTCTCGGTGTGGCGGGGGAGTGCCCCGACTGTGGGGGAGAGTGGGACTCTATAGGGACGCACTTGTTGGCATGCAGAGGAGGAGCAGGGACTGGTGGAGGAAATTGGTACTCTTTCGTTCATCACAAGTTGCAGAGAGTGCTGTTTGAGGTGGCCAAGTCAGCGTTTCCGCTGGCGTCGGCGCTACTCGATGACTTCGCAGGCCACCTGACCTACTCGCCGAACCATTGCCCGGATGTGACAGTGTTAGATGCGGAGGGGCCCGGTCAGCATGTGCTGTTTGATGTGGCCACAGCGCGGCCGATGTCGGATACACACCTAGGAGCGGCCGTGATGGCCCCCGGGGCGGCGGCAAGGAGGGTGGAGGAGAGCAAGGTGGCAACGTATGGAGATGTCCGCCCGCATCACTTTGTACCGTTTGGAGTGGAGGTGTACGGTGGGCTAGGGCCCGCAGCACACGGGTTTCTTCAGAAGACGCAGCAGCGCTTTCGGGAGCGGCGGTACAAGGAGGAGAACGCAGGTGAAGGAGAACAAGTTGATATCGACGGTGACGAGGACGAGGACGGAGACGAAGAGGCGGCACGGGGGTGTGCGATGGGGTGGAAGCAGAAGTGGACTCGATTGCTTTCTTTCGCACTCGCGAGGGGGTTGCAGGGCTGATCATTAGGCGGGCAATGGGGCGTTGCCTGGCCGGAGGTGCATGGCGCTGGGCTGGCGGAGGGCGTGTTGAAGGGGGCAGAGAGGTTGGCGTTGATGGAGAGAGCGTGGGACGCGATCGGTGAGACTGACTTTGCCACACAGGATGGAGCTGGCTTTGGAACGCAGGGCTCAGTGGAGACGCAGCATGAACGGTCAGGGCAGGCTCCCGAAGAGGCTGATGAGGATGGCAGGATGGCATCGAGGCTCTTGGAAAGCATGGCGGATATACGGCGGGACGGGGGGCACCTCCATGCTATGGATGGGGGGTAAGGGGGAGGGTGACACCGAGGGTCTTCCCGGAGGAGCGCAGGCGGGCCCGAGCAGGCTCAACCGAGCGGCGTCGAGCGTTGAGGACATTCTGATGGAGTGGGATCAGCTGTCATCACCGGGCCTTGAGGGTGGGGTCTGGACTCAGGAGCGAGATGGGTCCTCACCAGAGCAAGCCATGGCCTTGGCGGAGGGAGGAGTGGCCACTTTAATCGAGGCGAGCAGACGGGTGGCCGGTTTTCTTGGGGGCGGGGGGGACATGGTGGGATCTGGTGCCGGAGGGGCGGGAGATGTTGGGGAGAGGCTCACAGGTGAAGTTGACACAGACCAGGCCCTTCAGAGCCCGGGGGCCGCTCCCAGCAGTGATGACCACTTACAACAGGTTGCACGGCAGCATACGGCACCCCATGAGCCTCCCCGCCCACGAGGCGAGGTTGCTGGCCGGGCCGGAACTAACAGTGAGCAGCTGATGGGAATGCGACAACCGGTTGGTGAACTATTGGCCACCGGGAGGGCTGGATGGGGACGCACAGGCAAATGTGGGGGTGGGACCCCAAGTAGGAACATCGCAGCGTGGCAGTAACGTCTCAGATGTGGAGCGCATCGCCCAAGTTCGCTGGAACCTCGCGGGGCAATCAGTAGTGCAGGGGCTTCTGTCTCACAGTGGCGGTGCTGGGAGTAGAGGGGGGCAAGCACAAGTTGACGGCGGGTGCGGAGGGCTTGAGGTGGGTCGGCTTCGGGGGCACAGAAGCGTTCCGGTGGGGCAGTCGCAGAGGGATCCGGTAGGCCATGTGGGGCTTGCGGGGCGGAGAGGTGGGCATGTGTGTAGGCTTCGTAGTGGAGACACAGCTTTGGCAGCGCGGGCGTTATGGTTGAATCGGCTTCGGCGGCACAGCAGAAGCGTACCGATGGTGCAAGGGCAGCGGGCCTCAGTAGTCTCAGCAAGGCTTAGGGGGTCCCATTCTTCACGAGTTAGCTCCGGAGATTCCGGATCAGTGTCCCGAAGTGTGTGTTGAATCCTTTGATCCCCGGTGTGGGTACATAGTGCAGCCGGTCTTCTGTGGCTACGAGAAGCCAAAGGAGTCGGTCCAAGGATAATCACACACACACATATACAGATAGGAGATTCTGGATGCGTGTCCCGAAATGTATGTTGAATCCTTTGATCCCCGGCGTGGGTACATAGTGCAGCCGGTCTTCTGTGGCTACGGGGTGCCAATCAAAGGAGTCGGTCCAAGGATAAACACACACATATACAGATAAGACACATCGATCGCTACGTACACACAGCAGTACGTAGATCACCATATATCACACCAATTGAGTGTTTGACTGCATGACATACCATGTTACGTATGAAGCGGCTGCTGTTGATTTTAACATACAGAAAATCCATGGTGCTGCTGACAACAGCGCCCACATCCGCGCTGTTTTCGGAAAAGATACTGTGTGATATCTTTATCGTTCTTCCAGGAACCTCCTGGCAAACATTATCACACACAAATAGACATTGATAAGCTTATTTTCAATAACACCAAGTGCACAATAATCTGGATTCCATCGATCATTGCTATAATTATATACATCACTTCAGTTATGCCTGGTCTGCACATACACAATTTCAATTCTACTCCGTCCCTAGAACTGGCGGCAGGTACACACCTGCAGCTCATCAAAAGAGTATACAACGCCTCCATATTGCTTGGCACTATTTTTGGAAACGGCACAGTTTTCAAGGGTGGTATTCGCTAATGCTGCCTCATTCAGTATTACCCCGCCACTGGTATATGCGCTGTTGCCATGCAGCTCAGAGTCCTCAATCAACACTCTTGCACACATTTTACAATATACCACACTGCCGCCAAAAGCTGTGTTGTTTGAGCATTCACTTCCTTTTATTGCAATATCGCTCATCTGGAAGGAGCGACCAATCCAACACACCCATCGCACCCAGCAGTCACGACCAGGCTGCTGCAAAAGCAAGTACCAACTATTGATAATGTATATATGTTGATTGGTATCATATATGATACCGATAGTATATGTGCAAAAAGGCTTGCACACATAACCCACACTGCCCACATCCAATGTCAGAGCACATTATTTCTCTTGGATATATATTTGGGACATTTTATTGTCATTATAGCGTTTCTATCTAAATAAATTGACCATCAATGTCAGCAATGTCAGACCCGTGCTAATTATTTTAACAGGTTGATCGGTGTGTATAGATCGAAGAGAATGTACGCTGTATTGCATCTGCCATATATGCGCACGAACGCACGCATACATAAATGCATATTGCAAAATGTATGATCACATCATCACGAATAAACCAGCAGAAGCAGTATGTAGTGAAGTAATAAGGATGTAGATAACATGCCGATGTATGTGCAAGCAAGCAAGTGCCTATTCTTAGAGCGATCTCTTTGGCAACCAAAATCTGATCCACCAGATTGCTGCAGACAGACATCTATCGATGTGCGATCTATCAACTCATGGATGAGTTACATACATAGTTTGGGATTTGTGCATGGCAGGCTTAAAAGGTAGGAGTGCCTGTTGAATGAATTTATTGAGTTTAGGATTTTTCTTTTGACATTTGAACTTCTGAGCATGGACTCTGAGGGCGTTCTATTGCAGCGCAATTTCTCTATGTGTAATACACACATACAGCAGGGATGATAAACCGATTCAGCACACACACACGCACTTCGTTCATATCAGAAGACCAATTATTATATATCATTTGGAATTTTTGAAGCTCTGTCGTGAAAAGTGTAGCTCCCGTAAAGCTTTACATAATGATTTTCCCTTCTTCATATTCTAATTTCATATTAACTTTAAGGGTCCCACAAGTTTAATAGTATGATATAGGGTCCTACATGGTCATGTACATAGGATGTCATGACAGGCAGCTAGAATCTCAGGGGATCAAAACCTATCTGCATGCATATCATCCATAGCAATAGATAGAATCTCATGCATGGCATGCAGCAGTATAGAAGTTTCTACAGAACTTCAAAATTAACAGTGTAGGTATTTGCAGGATAAAAATGCTACTGTTACTTTTAAAAAAACCAAAATGGCTTTATAGACTGTGAACGAAGCAGATAGATAGAGCGCTGGAGAAGTTTATTATTTCCGTTTTGTGAATGTCTTAAGGCTAATCAATAAGCGTGTGTGAGAACCGCAGACAGAGCCTCAGCAGATATGGTTTGCATTGCACCTTTTCTCGTGAGATTTCATCATCAGTTCAGGGACTTGTATTCTTGATAGTGCTTATTACTATCTACTCATTCTTATTGTGAGGCATTGCATGTATATATAAAGACTTACATGCAATGATTCTTAATTACCGTTTTATTCAGGGGCGCTTTTCATGGACATCTCAGCTTGGACTATTGGGACACTTTATTGTAATGTTGTACTAGTATGCATGCTACGTATCACTCGGTAATGCAACAAGTGAGCTTCCCCAACATCATTCTCCTGCCTCTGAGATGGCTGCCATCTTGTTCCCCGTTGCCCAAATGCCTAAAGAATCTGCAGAAGGCCTGCCTGTTAACTCAACATATGGCATTTCAATGAAATCCCAACAAATACATACTGAGTATATATATACCAGTCAATAATATCCAAGGGGTAAGATGTGGCTGTATAAGTATTGATAGAGCTTTTTTACAATTATTACTCCCCGCTCTAAACGCTGACTGACTCTATGTACTGATGAAGCCTTGGCGTCAGGTGCCCCGCCCGCCCGCGGGTAATAAGCTGCCAGTTCTGCAAGCTTGCTTGTGGCATGCATGCATGGATGCGCTCCTCATGCATGTATGTGCACTTCCCCAATAGTTATGCGGGGCTCTTACTTGGGGTCCTTGCTCTAACAAGTATGCCTGTATGTGTGCTGCAAGGTATGCCTTTCTTTCCGGCAGTGGCAATCCAGATGAAGGAATTACCAATGAAGTTTGTAAGCCGAGTAGTTGTGCTCAACAGCTTTTGCGAGTGAACCAATGCACAGCACATACAGCGCGCATGTTCTACATACCTGTTGCATGAGGTAGATCATACCCCAGCTGGCGCTGTTCTGCTCCAACAGGCTGTTCTGAATTGAGCTAGAACCCTCTGTGATCATGACGCCACCATTCAAGCTTGCATAGTTCCCTCGAATGACGCAGTCCACGAACATGGTAATATAGGAGGAGGACTGTTTAGAGCTTACCACACCACCATTACCCTCGTGCACCTTATTATGCAATATCTCAGATGCTGTTATGGATAACGAGGTTCCTTCGGTTTTATGAATTACGCCCCCAAATTTCAGGGCCACATTGTCGGCAATATGGATGTCGTGCAAGAGAATGACTGCCCCTGTCGCAATGATCGCACCACCATTATACGCTGCGTGATTCCCACAGAGCACAGAGTGAGATGCATTTAGCATGCCTCCTTCCACCATAATTGCTCCACCGTCTAAATCTGCACGATTATCACAAAGCGTGGCGCCCATAAGCAATGCAGCGCTGCCCTTGCTGAGGTGGAGTGCCCCTCCGATCACAGCAGAATTGTTGGCCAGCTTGCTGGATTCAATGAAGGCATAACTTGTTTCACCGACAAGGCATAATGAACCACCCTCCTCTGCACTGTTAAGGTTGATTTCACATTCTTGAATATCAGCGCGTAAGCTAGTGAGGTGTAAACAGCCACCCATGGGTGCCATGTTTTCATGGCATATTAGATGTTGCAGTTTGAAGCCGGTGGTGGAAGCTGCCAGCACTGCAGCCCCTGCATCACTTGCAGTATTCATTGCAATCATAGTGTTTGACAACACTAATTCACCACCTTGAAGGCTAAGTGCACCACCAAGAGCTGCTTTGTTTCGAATGAACGTGGAGTTCGTGATGTATATTGACATCCCACGAGTGTCATCTTCACCTTGGACAACGCCACCTCTAAACCGTGCAGTATTGTTGGATGAATTGCAAAACGACAACCACGCACTTGAATTTCCACCAATGCTAAGCACACCCCCACTTTCTATTGCCAAGTTGTTGCGATAGACAGAGTAAAAATCGTATAAATGCGCGTTGTCGTTCACTGTGTAAACACCACCATAAGTGGCAGAGTTGTTCTCAAATAAGCAATATTCATTGACCACTGACATACCAAGAGAAATGCGCATAACACCTGCATATCCATCTTGATGTTGATCGCGTCCTAGGATAGCACTGTTGTTTACAAAAGCAGTTCCAGAAAAGTGGAAGCTGCCCTCGAAATAGGAACGGATAACACCACCAAAAGCGCCACGGTTGTGACAGATATAGCTTTGTTCAATACGCATTCCCACTTTAGGTCCTACAATGTAAAATACACCGCCCATGTCTGATGCTGAATTTGCCTCAAGCACGCTTGTTTGGATGTGCACCATAGCATGTACATCATTAGCGTTCTCCATGGCTTGCATTTCAATCAAAATGACAGCCCCATGGTATAATGCCTCATTATGAGAGAACTTGCTGGCAAACATGTGCACAGTGCCAGCAGAATCCATGTACAGTAGTCCACCTTCGTTGGCTCGATTATGGCTTGCTTGGCTTTCGTGTAACGTGATGTTGCTGCTACCTGCATCCATCATTGAAGCAATGAAGAACGATTATATCTATCTACAATGTCCAAAATAACACGTATGATACCGTAGCTGGGAGTCTACACGTGATCTACGTGATCTACGGAATACGTGATAACGTAGCTGGCATCCAAATGGCAGATTGAAGTGGTGGCATTAAAGCCACGTATAGAACCGATCGATTTTTAAATCCTTGGCTTCACAAAACTCGAGTATCTATGGCGGACATCGATTTCCTTATAATGCTTGGATATATCATGTACTGCTTTTAAGCTTTCAAGAATAGAGAGCTAGATGAGAGTAGCTTTCCACCCAAGCTATG
This sequence comes from Cymbomonas tetramitiformis, assembly GCA_001247695.2. Taxonomy (NCBI): domain Eukaryota; kingdom Viridiplantae; phylum Chlorophyta; class Pyramimonadophyceae; order Pyramimonadales; family Pyramimonadaceae; genus Cymbomonas; species Cymbomonas tetramitiformis. The sequence continues at coordinate 12,862 of LGRX02030936.1, read as the reverse complement.
TTGTAAGGATTCTACTATGGTTGAGGAGCGTTTGAGGACTTTTTTTTGTTTGTTGCCAAAAAAAACAAAAAAAAGGGGCTGCCTCAAGATGGTCCTGCGCCTAGACATCTGAGTGCCTCCTGGCTTGCTTGGAATATTATCATTCAAAGAACTCAGAGCAAAAGCGCACGAGTATGTGACCATGTGAAATGCTGCCTGGTCTTGAAAGCTGACACTTGCTGTAGCAATTAGAGAATATGTACTTAGAAAGATCGCCATATTGAGTGAAAAGTGATAATGTGACGGCACACGAGGCAAAGCTACATTGACTACTTACCGGTAAGGAAAACTGCCCCTCCACATATTGCCTGATTATGATACATGCTGCTGTCGTCCATAAAAATGGAACTACTTCCACTTGCCCACATTGCTCCACCCTCAGTGGCGTTACCGTTTATGAGTGAGAGGTGGTTTAGCCAAAGGTTTGCACCTTCTACCACGGAGAAGACACGGCAGGCCTGGCAGCCCAGTATTAAAGTGCCCACAAAACAATTCTTAGTCTTAGAAGATACAAGTGGTGAGGCTGACTAACATTCACCTGCAATGACGCAACTTCGTGGCAAATGTTGTTATCACAACCTCACTCAGTTCCTGCTATTCTCGAGACTGCTAGTCTCAGCGTCGGAGCAATTTCAGCTTTAAAGAGCTAGTCGTCAAGTTCATTAGCGGTGTCCCTGCAGATTATGTCTCATAGAAGAACTTTCTATAGTCTTAGTTTTCTGTTTTGTGACACGTGTTCGAACAAATTCGTAGCACAACTTCTTAGTGTCAGTATCAACAACTGATTCACGCAGTGTTCCTTTAGAACTTTTCATCCGGCCGTCAGGGTTTCAGTAGGAGAGTCGTTTATTGCGACGCCGGGGTACACGCGCCGCGTTTCGTACATGTGTTAGCATGTTGACGACTATACTAGATACCTGTAGGATATCCCAACGGCCACAGCTGCTACCGGGAGTCGGACTAGCGGCCGCAGCAGATGCACCGAGAGTTGGACCTAAGGCTATTAAGCTGAAATGCGAACGGAATGAAGGAGAACCAGAGAAGTCGAAGATAAGTGCGCAGCGCGGTACTTTCATATGTCTCGTATACCTGATTAGCGTCTATTGAACAGCGGCCGCCGTCACAGGAGCCAGTAATTCGCAGATTTCTTGAGACTGCTGGGAGCTCTTGGTGGAGAGAGACGTGAGACCGCAGCAATATTGCGCTTACTGTCGAGTCCTTCATGGCCAAATTCAAGTACTCAGCAGCATAGACCTCATTACCCGCTTCAATGGTCACTTCGGTTGAGTTGATGGAGAACGGAGTAGCTGGCGGGTACGGCGGCGGCAGCGGAGGAGCGAGAGGTGGAGAAAGAGGGGGGGGGAGAATAAGTTCTACTTCGAACGACCAACCCTTTGCAACAACACCACCATCAGAATACCATTCTATCGTGAAGTTCGTCGCGCTATCTACCACTATGCGTTCTGGAACGTCTGTACCACAGTGCACGCTGGAGGGGCCGTCGAAAGCCGTAAGAATCAATCCGTCAAAGTCGCATATGTCGTGGTATTCAATATCAAAGAGGTCTGAGTCAAAATCTATGAATACAGGACCCGTAAGAGAAATGAACGCTTCCTCCCCATTAGTGTAGTCGTGGCGGGTTACGCGCATCTTTGTATCACTGAGCGATTCGATAGTGAGAAGGTCGCACGAGGCACCTTCACATCGGATGCTGATGTTCCTCAATGAAGCACTTTGTAAAAGGTTCCTGGATTTGTGCACGTCGCCCAGGTCACTGCGTGGCAACGTTTCAACGTCGAACACTCCTAAATCGTTGTAAATAGTATCCGAAACTTGACCAGCAGTTAAAGGAATCTTTGGAAAGCACCAGCACGCAATCAGAAGACTGCAGATTGTTATGTAGTATGCATTATGACTGCAGATTATGATGCTAAAGTGTGCTTGAGTAACGCAGTGACAGTGGCGCACTTTGCTTGATTCCATGCCCCTCAACACTCCTTTGAAGTTGTTTCCTGCCATCGGCCTAGACTCTTGTGTAAAATTTAAAAGGAAACTTATTATCTTAAACGACGACCGAAACTCCAGTATCTTTGAACCAGCCAGTCTTCTAAGCAGCACTAGCAGCAGAGTCTGCATACTCTTCTGTATGAAATATAACATATCGTGGTATGAAATCTACACAGACTCTACGTGAGAGACAATAATACCGCACCCCCCCCCTGGTTTATGTTATGGATTTGAAATTGCGAACCCATGGGTAAATGGGCGTATGTTACGGGTTTCTGTGATCACCCTGGGGGGGTCCGGACATATGTTATTGGATTTAGGACCCCCCATACGTCCCCCGGAAGCCATATGCTATTGGCTTTTCCCTTCGCCTATGGTCCCCCCCAGCACCATATGTTAACTGTGTGAGAACCTGGATGGCCCATATTCGACCCCATATCCCGATATTTCTCTGGATCTTGTCTCCCTTGCCTTCTGTGCTAAATTCTGGTGCTGACAAATCGGACGACATCGACACGTCGGACTACAAGCAGGCGCAACGCGCAAGCGTATTCCGATTGTTATTTTCATTTTCGTCAAGCGATGCAAATCTATGATTTTTAAATTTATAATTTCAGCGTCGGCATATAAAATTGAAAATATAAAAATACTGCGATTCCAAAAAGCAAGATAATAGATATGAAGTTTATATAATTCCGGGGGGTTGGACCCCTCCCAGTTGAAAATGTGCCCTTAAAAATACCTGGCAACACCCAAAAATACCCGAAAATATGGCTATTTCACCCCCCTATCGTTATCGTCGTGCCGTATCAATTAAGGGACCCAACGAGGGGGGTCGTGTGTTATGGGTTTCGCTGGACGACCCCAACCCTCCAAAAAATTCTACACCCATATATCGCATATGTTACATCATTTTACAAATCGCCCCCCTCCCCCGGAAAAGACCCCCGGTATTGCGGGGGTGTGTTGTGTGACACACCTACTCTACGGACCCCCCCTAGCTACCCTAGCTACCCAATAATCACGACTGTGAAGCAAGATGCATGTCACGGATAGGGTATTTTCAAGCACTAGAGGTAGATGGCCGTCGATCGGAACCCTTTTTTTCAGGGTCCACTATATATAGGGAACTTTAAGGAATATACTCAAATTTATCACCAATCGTAGAGCTTCGAGCCGTCTATATCGCCCAAAAAACCGTTTGTGAAAAACGGTTTTCCTCTTGAAGATATAACCCTGAGTCTTATGTTTTAGAGCCATGTCACATGAATTTAGAATTACATACATTACATACTTTACATACTTTACATACTTTATTTACATACTTTACCTTCAGCAGCAGCAAAGCTCGAATCCCAACGGGCGACACAGACGAATTTCTGATCTCACGATCGCCAGACGCTAACGATGACAGGGCCACAACAGTCGCGTGTATGTACCGCGACGCAACCGTGACGCCATGGCATGCTCGGACGAAAAACGAAAGGCGCTTGCATGTGCAGATTGTGTCACACAGTCGATCGTCCAATTGAAATGCGACAGTAGTAGATACACTCTGTATATAAGAGGTAGTTATAGAAGGCACGTCAGACTACATGCTCTGGACTGTGCCGGAGGCGCAGTCCAGAGCATGTAGTCTGACGTGCCTTCTATAACTAGCTTGTCGCTGGCACGTCTTCGACTCATCACTCGATTGATCGTAGGGCAGTCCTGCTCTCAGAGCTCAAATGGCACTTTTGCCACGTCACTTTAGTAGGTTCCACGTCACTTTTGTAGTTTTCGCCTGCTGTCGCTTTTGCACAATGCTCTCGCTGCTGTATTTCAGAATTCAATTATTACATTTTGTATAATTTATACACACGGTTAACGTTATATTCCAGCGTTTCCCCCATTACGACCGTATTACATCGTTTCCCCCATTACGACCGTGGTTTATATATTCACCGCTTCCCATTTCGTTTTTGCAATTTGGTTTTGCAATTTGGTTATGTGACACACATGCACTGCAGTACCCCCCTAGCTACCCTAGCTACCCTAGCTACCCTAGCTACCCAGTAATCACAGCTGTCAAGCAAGACTAGGATCTCGGAAGGGTATTCATTGATGTGAAAGCAGATAATATTGATATATATGCTTGCACTGGAAAATGATAAGCAGCGCGGTAGGGTTTCGGTTCTCGGCTAAAGTCGGATTAAACTGAAAGATAATTGAGATTAAGCTGGCGGACGGACCGTGACACACGAGCGGAGCAAACAGTAGGCACTGCAAGTGACATCCGAGCAGGCGAGGGGTGACACAGGGCACCACAGACCTCCCCCCTTATGGGGGGTGAAAGTCAGTGTTCCCATGACACCACCTCACCCCGAAGGTGGGAGGTGCACTGCAGGGCCAGCCGGTACTCCCGGGCAGGCGGCTAGGAGAAATGTAATGTTTCCTAGTTACTAGCTAACTCGTGATGTGCCAATTGAGGGTCTCAATCTAGGGTTTGGGTAGGTTCCAAGCGGTGGCGGCGTCATTCCCGATGGCGAAAGGTGTCGAGCGCCAAGTAGTCAATGTTCAACCAATGCCCGTGCGATGCCAAAGCCAAAAACGGCCGGGCACCACCAGAGCAAGTGTGCCGTTGCAAGGGGGGCGAGTGCGAAAAATGCGGCGAGACAGCGCGCAATCCTCCAACCCCAAGGTAAAACCAACGTTAGGGCAAGGTGGGGGGGGTGCGGCGGCACCACCAGCCACCACCAGATGGCAACAAGGGGGCGCACAAGATGTAGGTGTAAACGGTGAAAAACGCGGAGAGTCGGAGTCGTCACAGTCAGAGCTCTCGCTGTCGATGTTGTTGCAAACGCTGGTGTCGATGTTGGTGCTTGGTGCACAAGCACCACCAAGCACCACCAGATTGTAACCAGCGGTAAAATGTTGCCTTCGAAGGAGTCCAAGCGCCGATCTCAGCGCGCCCATGCGCGCACGCTGCCGCAAAGAAGCCATGCAGCCGCGGCTGTAAAATCTGCAAGACAAGGAGTTTGGGTTCCAAGGGAAAACGTAACTTTTCGCAAATTCAACAATTTCCAACAATGGAAAAGTCAAATTGGGGTAGATTTCGACGAGGAACACGGTGGTAACGTCAAAACCGTCGTACGATAAGCCAATTTTCCGGCAGCAGAGGCGCTGCTGGCCAGAGTGTCGGTAATTGTCGGTTACGCACGCAAAAGTGCGCTAGATGTCGGTAGATGTCGGTACTAAAGATGTCGGGATGTCGGGGGTGACCGGTGCGAAGGCAAGGCGGTCAATGTCGGCAGTAAATTGTCGGAAGATGTCGGTACTAATAAGAAATGTCGGTACTAAGAAATGTCGGGAAGTTGAGTGGTAACGCACAAAAAAAGTGGGACTAGATGTCGGTACTGATGTCGGTACTAGGGTGACCTTGCGAAGGCAAGGAGGTCGATGTCGGGTTGAATGTCGGGAAGTGTCGGTACTAGGTTGATGTCGGTACTAAAAAAGATGTCGGATAGAATCGCAGGGCGCGAAGCGGACGGAGAACGTAAGAAACAACACCTCTGAACGTAGGTGGGTCCAGACCTGATGTGAAAGCAGATAATATAGTATATATATATATGCTTGCACTGGAAAATGTAGGCAGTGAGATAGGGTTTCGGTTCGGCTAAAGTCGGATTAAACTGAAAGATAATTGAGTTTAAGCTGGCGGACGGACCGTGACACACGAGCGGAGCAAACAGCAGGCACTGCAAGTGACATCCGAGCAGGCGAGGGGTGACACAGGGCACCACAGACCTCCCCCCTTATGGGGGGTGAAAGTCAGTGTTCCCATGATTCATGACACAATGCAATCGGTACCTAAACTTGCAGTGTGCACCAAGATTTATGAACAATGAACCAATTCAGGCACTGTATGCCATCCAAGACTCTGAAATGTGAGCAACACCAAAACAATCAATCCATCACCAAAAAACAAAGCAGAACTCAAGCATGGGAGGTGGGTGGGAAAACACCCTTCTTTGAAACTAAATCAAACTGCGGAGCCGAACTCTCACAGAGTTCGAAACCTTATACCACGTAGTGGTACATTCTTTCCCGTTTGTCACACAACCGTAGTTATGTGACACAGCACCTCTCGCTCCGCTCGCTGTACTGTGACACATAACATTCAGTTATGTGACACACATGCACTGCAGTACCCCCCTAGCTACCCTAGCTACCCTAGCTACCCAGTAATCACAGCTGTCAAGCAAGACTAGGATCTCGGAGGCAAACAAAGATCTGAAGAGCAATCTAACGACGAAACACGTCGAATTGTACCTGCTAAATTGAACCACGCCGTAAAGCAACAGACCATTGGCAGATGAGGAATTCACTTGCCTCCAAGTACTCCACTGAGGTTGAAGCATCTAAGGAATCCCGCACAAGCTAACGAAGCTCCGAAACACAATGAGCTCAATACATATCAAACGAACGTGCGGCCGAAATTCGGCACGAAACCTGCCTACCGTTCCAATTCACGAACGCACATTCTACGAACGCAATTCACGAACATTCTACGAACACACATTCTACGAACGCAACTCACGAACGCACATTCTACGACGATATGCCGCAAGCCGATAAGGCCCTCTTCATTCGAAACCTTGACACTAGCGATAAGCCAGAGCACCACAAAGGCGATATGCCCATAACAACTTCGGGATTACGTTGCTTACGCACTAGTCAGCATTAAGCCAACAACATTCATTCCAGAATACTCAACACAGCGATAAGCCGAGTTGACCAGGCGTTAAGCCATTTCACCAAAGCTTGAAGCCCGGTCTAGCAACAACTAACGTTGTTCTAACAACGACAATCCAAATTCTGAAATCATCCTAAGACAGCTTGAAGCTAGTCTTTTTCATTCGATTCACGCAAGCCTCTAAGGCTTCGCCTTCCTTGCTTGGCTCTCAGCCACTACTTTCTTCGCCTTTTTAAGGCGTTGCTGATCTTCCTCGGTTTGAACAACCGGCTCCTCCTCAAACTCATTCGCTACTGGCCACCCGTAGTGAAAAGCGATACTGAAAATCTGCGCTTGGTCCTCCGACCATTTCATAGCCGCTTCCAATTTTGCGTTCACCTCTTCTAAAACTCGCACTCCGTTTTCTGAAAACCCTTCTTGCGACAACGAGTCCAATTCTGCTTTTGCTTTGAAGAAAAAGGAGTCGGCTTTATCCACCACATCAAACTGACGCTTGCACGATAAATCTTCCAACTTTGAACCACTTGCTCCCAAGTGAACAAATCCTCCTGACGCCCACGAGACAGGGCGCTGGAGCCTTCTCTTAGTGGGCTGCGCCACCACCGATTGCAACATCGCGTCAACATTACGACTACTCGTTGCTGCTCTACTGCGTTGTTCGCAAATTAACGTGGCAAGATACGACTGAATCGCTCTGTCACTTTCGGATAATTCCGGGACTTCGGCCAAGAGCTTCGCTTTATACGAAGCGTAACGATCTGACGCTTTTACTAGCGCGATCTTCTCCCCTAACTCCGTATCAGAAAACTCGTCCATATTTTACCACAAATTAGTAAACTTTCCTTCTAGAGCAAAAGGAAAAAACCACTGCACAAAAAACACCCTTCTTTGAAACTTAATCAAACTGCGGAGCCGAACTCTCACAGAGTTCGAAACCTTATACCACGTAGTGGTACCTTCTTTCCCGTCTGTCACATAACCGTAGTTATGTGACACAGCACCTCTCGCTCCGCTCGCTGTACTGTGACACATAACATTCAGTTTTGCAATTTGGTTTTCGTTTGGTTCAGGTCACTGTCATTTCATTCATTGCCATGATGATGATGATGATGATGATGGTCGTGACCGTCATCGTCATCGTCATCGATCGTCAAGCGTCATCGTCATCGTCATTCGGTGGGCGCTCGGGGGTCATGCATTCGGTCGGCGATCGCGATCGGTCGGCGGTCACGTCATCGTCATTCGACCCGAATCGTACGGGCGGTCATGCATTCGGTCGGCGATCGCGATCGGTCGACTGTCACGTCATCGTCATTCGACCCGATTTGGTCGGCGGTCATGTCATTCGGTCATGTCGAGTCGCGCGTCCCGCGATTGCATTATTATTGTTATTTTGTTATTTTATTTTCCATAATTTGAAATTCGGCGATTTTTGAATTCTGTCACTATAATTCAAATTATGACCATTGATTTTTTATCGATTTCATCCTACCCGTGGATTCTACCCAATCGATCGAAATTCGGCCCTATACATTTGACCAAATTCCTGGACGTTCCTCATTTTACAACAATTGCAAAATTTCAGAATGAAGCGCACACGCCTCAATGGATCGGACAATATTCAGGCGAGGAAGCAGCGGGCCTGTATGGAACACGATCACGTACCCCGACAGAAGCAGCGGGTTGTCGTTGTGCCCTTCCCCATTGGGCCCAAATCTGCTGGTGCGATTGTACCCTACGACCCGAACCCTGCAGAAAACTCTGTCGCTGTAGGAGGGTTCCTTTCGTTCATCAGCGATATGAAGAGCAAAGTCGCTGCCGACGCGAATAAAGAAAAAAAAGAATACGGACAAGAACACCAAAACCGCGTCCAATTCTTTTTCTAGATTTGTTAGTCGAAAGGGCATGGGCGAAAACATGAAGCTCGACGACTACAAATTGAGACCCACCACCCGCGACGAGCCCTCCGCGCGCGCCAGATATGCTCATGGCCTGGCTCCTTGACGATGCCACCATCACCCAAAAGTACAACTCCAAGGAAAAATTAAAAGCATCGACGTTGTACAACTATTTCTGCGCCCTCAACCGCGAATGGAACAAGGTCGAGAAGGAAAACAAACGTGATCAGGTCCGCGTTCGCTTTTTTCGCGTTTTCCCCGTTTTCCCCATTCTCCGTCCCATCCTGCATTACCCAAATTCCAACAGCTCCACTAACTTCGCTTTTCAACTTTTTCAGGAAGATTACACTGGCGATGTTTGCTTTTTTCCCCACTTGGCTTGGTCCTACGCCAAAGATGCCCTCAACATGCGGCTTCCAGAGCTCCCAGGCACCGTCGAGCACTACCGTATCCCCACGTGCAAGGAGGCAACGCAGATCTTCAATTGCGACTTTTTCAAACGCGAGGACTTGTACACCTTTCTCCTCAAGTTCGCCTTCACTTTAATGTGTGAAATCTGGCCTCGTGGCGGCGAAGAGCTTCGGTCTACCACTTTCGACCATTTCGAGTTGAAGGACGCCGGCATGCCATCGACAACGGCGAAGACGAACCTGGCGAGCGCATTGATTTCGACCCGAACCTCCTCAAGCAGAAAACTCGTGCTGGCGATTTATCTGACTTCAAAAAGGTTTTCAAGATTATCACCATCTTTCCGAACAAGTCCAACCCTCAATTCTGCTTCGTTCGACTGTTCAAGGAGCTCGTGGATATCCGCACCCGCTTGAACTTCCGCACCAAGTCCCTGCTTCTCTACATCCAACAGGACAAGAAATCTGGTCAGTGGTATTTTGTCGACAGACCCATTCAGATTGACGTCGCGAAAACACTTTTTCAACGAATCTGCTTCGAAGCTCACCTGCCCGACTACGCGGAGTTCAAGAACCACGGTGTCCACGCTTGGATGATCACTGAGGCCCTCGCCGCTGGCACGCAGGAGCACGCCGTGAAGGATCGCAGCCGTCACACGTCTAACACCGCTGTCCAGGCCTACAAAAACGCCTCCACCATCGAGCAGGCTGCTCTTGGTTCCGTTATGCACAACCGGACATGCGGGATGAGCACCACTATCGACGCCGCCCGCCAGAGCCTCTGCGACAATTCCGAGAATCAGCCCCCCCCGAACATGCAACTCCAACCGCCCGTTCGCCATATTTCTGAACGTTTCCCTGACTTTCACGATCGCCGACATTTCGGTCAGGACTTGCCCCCCCAACGTCTGGCCGTACGCATGCGCGCAATTCGATCCCCGTCAACATGCCGGCCAGCCGCCAGCCGGTCCCCCTGACCAGGGTCCCCCTGAATGCATTCTTCCGCAACCAATTCCTCACCATTTTCCACCTCCGCTTCCGCCTGCACCTCACCACTACCCCATTCCCCATCCCGCCGGCCATTTCCCCGTCGCCCCGCTTCCCCCACCCGCGCCAGAATGGAATTTTCAGCCCGAAAACATGATGGTTCCCAACGCTCCCCAAATGCAGAATTGGAACGTTGGCAACAACGCTGTCATCAACGTCCATTATCACCATGGCCCCACCATCTCGCACATTTCTTCAAACGACCGCCACGTCTACAATTACTCCAACGCGCGCGAAGCCATGCAGGAGACTGGCTGGGCTGAGATGTCCCCTGAAGATTGGAACGACTTCTGCGAGTAGAATTAGCTTCAATTACAAAACATTAGCTTCGCTCACATAGCCAGATAGCCTGTAGTAGACTGTTCGCTCTGCTAAACCCTAACTGCAGTGACATAGCTTTCGCTCTTCGCTCTTGCCTCGGAAACCCTAAAATCTAGAGATGGAAGTTGCGATCTTACACCCGATGGTAAATATTTTATTTTTAATGTTCATGTCGCCCTGCCTTGCCTGTCTGACTGTTCTGCCTGATGTCTCGCTCGATCACTGCTCGTGACAGTCATGTCACCACGGGGTATAATGTACAGTTGGACATATACAAGTACACCTGGACTTGTAGAAGTACACCTGGACTTATACTCATGTGGAGCAGTGTGACAGTGACACATCAGGCAGTTCATTAGACAGCTAAGATAATACGACTTTTGTAATTGTACAAATGGCAAAACACCATTGGTTGTCGATGACGTGCCAGCGACAATTATCTGTATAATTAAGATGGCCTAGTGGAGATCTCCTATTTGAGATCGACAGAGCCTAGACCCTGAGTCTTATGTTTTAGAGCCATGTCACATGAATTACATACATTACATACATTACAACCTCCGACCTTTATAATCTTCACCCAAACCAAATACCTATGACCTTTATAATCTTCACCCAAACCAAATTACCTTACCTTCCTCTGATCTTTATCGTCTTGGCATCAAGTAAATTACCATACCTTAGTCAATGGGAGGCCGGTGAAAACTCCACTCGTTTCGTGTCAGCACTCCACGCCGTGTTTTACTTCACGTTTTTCGTGTCACGACTCCACGCATGCTACCTGTGACACATGCGCGGACCTACCGAAGCCAGAAATTCGTTGTGTGCACTCAACATTTTTCGTGTCAAAGCTCCGCGCATGTGACATATGACACATGCGCGGACCTACCGAAGCCATAAATTCGTTTTTCCGAGTAGAGCATGTTCACTTTTCGTTCAAGATGTGCTCCGAGTCCGCAGAAAAAGATATCCGTCGCTTGCATGCATTATTCAATGAAAATATTATTTCCAAGGACGAATTCGAAAGTGGTAAAGCTAATGCGCTTGGTCGGTGTTCACGCACGGTGACAAAGGAGAGCGTTAAACGAAAGCTTCCGACGGAAAATGATGTGGAAACTGACGAGGAAACTGGCGCGGAAAGCGAAGTTGCCGAAGGTGAAGCTAGCGAATATCTCCCTAGCGACACCGAAGAATATAACTCACAAGCCGACGAAGAAGAAGCCGCACTTGAAGCTATATTAAAGTTGAGGAAGGAAGAGCCGGACCCCGTGGAACCGAAGAAAGAGTTATCAAAGTTTCCTAAGGTTATATGCCAGTTTGCAAACCGGGACGAGTGTCGGAAATATATCAAGACCGGCCCCGTCAATTGGGACTTTTTGCGTTCGGTTAGTGCGTATGGAAATTAAGGTCAAACGGGCGGAGTGTATGCGTGCCGCTCACACACCGATTGTGCTGCAAGTATTCGATTCCGTGGGCCCCGGAAAGGTGAAGACAAGTGGATTGTTGAGAGCAACGATATCGAACACACCACAGAACCCCTAAAAACTAACAGTGAACACCGTGGTATCGCTCATGAGTTTCGTGATAAGATCACTACGCACATCGACGCTGGTGACGTGCCTCGACGGATATTCAACAAGCTAAACCTAAAATATCGGGGGCAACCCGCCCCCTACGTTTCTGGACGCGTGCAATACATCGTATTGAACACATATTGCAGGCATATTGCACGCGTATTGACAATAAATGTTCAATACAATAAAAAATGTTACAATATGTGTGCAATATGCCTGCAAGCGCTCCAACATGTGTGCAACATAGTATTGCAGTGAGCCCTCATGTATTGGAGACATATTGAAGTTCTGATGCAGAGAGTTATTTCAATATGCCTTCAACACATGTGTAGTATAGGGTTGGAGACATGCACCATGCATGTCGCAAACACTATGAAGGCATGTTGCAGACATATCGCCCACATATTGTATACATATTGTATACATATTGTAAGTCAACATTCAATAGGTTGGATACACACTGCGGACCTATTGCATACGTATTGAACATGTAAACTCAATATGTTGTATATATATTGTGGACCTATTGAATATGTATTGAAACGGAACATTCAGTATGTTGGATACATACTGCGGACATATTGCATACGTATTGAACATGTAAATTCAATATGTTGTATATATATTGTGGACCTATTGAATATGTATTGAAACGGTACATTTAGTATATTGGATACATACTGCGGACCTATTGCACACATATTGAACATGAAAATTCAATATACGTATTGAACATGAAAATTCAATATGCTGTATATATATTGCGGACATATTGCATATGTATTGAAACGGTACATTTAGTATGTTGGATACATACTGCGGACCTATTGCATA
>LGRX02030935.1:0-23351 GCA_001247695.2 Cymbomonas tetramitiformis | reverse complement strand
CAGCTGAGCATGCAACACGCTTGCCTGAGCATGCAACCAGCTCGTCTGAGCATGCAGCATGCCTTGCTTTGCATGCAACCAGCTCGCCTGAGCATGCAACCAGCTCAGCTTCGCATGCAACCAGCTCAGCTTCGCATGCAACCAGCTCAGCTTCACATGCAACCTGCCCAGCTGAGCATGCAACACGCTTGCCTGAGCATGCAATCAGCTCAGCTTCGCATGCAACCAGCTCAGATTCGCATGCAACCTGCCCAGCTGAGCATGCAACACGCCCAGCTGAGCATGCAACATGCAGCATGCTGCCTGAAGCACAACTAATGCTGCGAGCTCCCACCGACTACTTCACTGATTTGTCCGAATCTGGAAAGCACCGGCAGGAAACGAGCACCCCGAGAACCACCCCGGGATTGCGTCGTAGTGCTCGACTGCGACAACCCATTGCTACGACGACTCCTTCCGTCACGCCGAAAACCTCGACACGGCCTGCTACGGGTTCCCGAAGGCCTAAGCAGCCAGCTCGGCCGTCTAGTCGAACCGCCAAGCCCCCAGCCGATCGGCAAGACTGGAAGGTGCGCAAGGAGGTCTTTGAGCGCCTCCAACGACAGTTCGGCAGCTTCGACGTCGACGCGTGTTGTGACCTGGGTGGACGAAACCGCCAAGTGGACGCCTACTGGACTGATTGTCTGCAACAACAGTGGCGGGGAAAGCACGTCTGGTGCAACCCCCCACACTCCAGCAGTCATATCTCCATCGAGGCGGTGTTGCGTAAGTATGTGGACGAATGGCGGCAAGACCCCGCACATACCTCGGCAGTGTTCCTTCTACCGGACATCCAGGCCCGCATGCCTCAATGGAGGCGGCTCTTCAGAATGGCTGGTATGAGGCTGGTGGAAGTGATACCTACCCATGACGAACGAGGAGTACCCACACAGCTGTTCGAGACTCCTGACGGTGTACTTCACGACCTTCCGTGGCCCGTGCTAGTGGTACATGCTCCCCCTACCCGACAGCTGTTGCCGAGAGTACGGCATCCCCGAGTGGCGCCTCCTATAGTGCGACAGGGTAAGGCTGCTGAGACCCGCGATGCTACGAGCCTCCCCACGGACGTTACATTCCTGAAGTCCCTGCACGATGAGTATGCATGTGCCGGCCCTCTTCGGCAGCTGCGGGATGAGATCCTTGCAGCCCCGCACCATGCCACGAGGGATTTCCGTATCGTTGGGGACGTGCTATGGCGTGTAGCCGCAGGACGGTACCAGTTGGTTCTCGGCGAGGACTCCCCTTTGCGAGAGGTAGTCTTCAGGGATGCCCACGACTCCACCGCTGCAGGCCACACTGGCCGGGAGAAGACACTGGAGAGAGTTCTCCGCAGGTTCTGGTGGAAGAATGCCACCGAGGATGTGGCAGGATGGGTGGCCTCATGCCCTACATGTCAGGCGGTTCGTCCCCGGGCATCCTACCCCGATGGATTATTGAATCCGCACGCTATTCCCCAACGCAACTGGCAGGATGTGAGCGTGGACTTCGTTACAGGGCTGCCGCTCACCGCCCAAGGAAACGACGCCTTTGTCACCTTCACGTGCAAGCTGAGCAAGATGGTGCACCTTATGCCCATGAACTTTGGGGACAGCTCTGCGCAAACGGTGGCCTGCATCTACCTCGACGTTGTCTGGAGGCAGCATGGAGCCCCCATGAAGATTGTATGCGACCGTGACCCCAGGTTCCAGGACTCGTTCTCGCGTGAGCTAATGAGACTTATGGGGGTACGGGTGGCTTCTACCACTCCATACAACCCTCGTTCAGACGGACAGGCGGAGCACACCAACCGGGTGGTGGAAGACATGTTGCGCTCGTTCGTGGGTGCCAATCCTGATGACTGGGACCTCTACATGACGAACGTGGAGTTCGCTATCAACGACTCGCGCAGTGACGTCACCGGATTCACGCCCTTTGAGCTATGCTACGGGGTGTCCCCGATGTCTCAACTGGACCTTTTCCTGGAAGCTGCAGCTCTCCCTGGCTCTGCGCGACGGAAAGGGGGGGTGGGTACCGCCTATGCGATGGCTGCGAAGTTTTCGTCGCAGTTGCGAGACGCGCGTGGCCGCCTTGAGTTGGCTCAGCAGCGCCAGCGGGAGCAGTTCGACCGGCGCCACAAGCAGCATAAGTACGCAGTGGGGGATCTGGTGTGGATCGAAGCTCGTCATCTGACGGAAAAGGTGATGGACCGTGCGCTGTGCCGGAAGCTCGGTAAGCGCTGGCATGGACCTGTAACCGTGGTGGAGTGCTTCTACAGCGATTTGCAGGCGGAGCTGGCAGAGGCGGACCGCGGGGCACCGGTGGCATATCGGTTGGCCCTACCGCCGCACTGGCGCATTCACGATGTGTTTGCGCAGCACCGCCTGAAGCCGTACATCTCCGGCATGGATGAGTTTGCATCTCGAGCACAACTGCCCGTACCTGACCCGGTAATGGTAGATGGGCAAGGGGAAGCTCACGTGGACAAAATCCTGGCGTATCGTGTACGCATGGTCAAGGGTAAATCTGTGGAGGAATGGAAGGTACGCTGGACGGGCTACTCGGCAGCTCACGACCAGTGGCGCTCCAGAGACAAGATGGACAGAGGCGGAGAAAATCAGCAGCTCAAGGAGTTCGAGGCACGACAATTAGGCATGCAGGCGGACATGCTGAAGTCTACTGAGCATGACCGACGGCAACGTCAACAGCGACAGCCCGTTCACCTTGGCGTCACCTTATCCCAGCTAATGGAACACCCATGTGACGTCCCGGAAGTTGATTATCCACCGGAAGACTTCTGTCTGCCGTGGGAGCGGGTGGAAACCTTGTTGCATGCGACAGAGGCCAGGTTGCATGCGACAGATGTCGGGTTGCATGCGACAGAGGCCAGGCTGCATGCGACAGAGGCCAGGTTGCATGCGACAGAGGCCAGGTTGCATGCGACAGATGTCTGGTTGCATGCCACAGAGGCCAGGTTGCATGCGACAGAGGCCAGGTTGCATGCTACAGATGTCAGGTTGCATGCTACATACGCCAGGTTGCATGCCACGGAGGCCAGGTTGCATGCTACAGATGTCGGGTTGCATGCTACAGAGGCCAGGTTGCATGCCACGGAGGCCAGGTTGCATGCTACAGATGTCTGGTTGCATGCTACAGAGGCCAGGTTGCATGCGACAGAGACCAGGTTGCATGCTACATATGCCAGGTTGCATGCTGGTGACGGGTGGTTGCATGCCGCAAGGGCCTTGTTGCATGCCGGTCACAGCTGTATGAAGAAATAATTGATGACAAGGCAGATTTCAGGAGAAGATCTGCAATGACAATAATTATATTGAGGATCTGGTGGATTCCAGAAAAAGATCTGCAATGGCAATATCGTGATCTGTCTGATGATTGGTGGAGGAGTACCAGAATCAGGCATATATGTGCACATGACTGGTCGATGGCAGATGTCAATACAGGAATCCTGCTAGTGATTGTTAGAGAGCAACATGTTGAAAGGGAAGCTTGGAAAAGTGGACCTCAGTTAGTGTTGATCGAATGAAGTAAGGAATAAGCAAGTTTTACATGTTAGGATTAGGCATGGCGCCAAGACTATACATAAGGATATGATGTAATAGGTTCGAGACCATACATATATCGGAAAAGTGATTGTAATACTAGGCTAGGCAGCCAGTGTTCGTCATGAAATAAAACAGTGGAATATAAGACTGTGAAGTTAATATTACACACCAAAAACAGCAGAAATATAAAAAGAAAGAAAGAAAGAAAATAAGAAAGAAAAATAAAGAAAAGAAATATGTTTAAGTTATCAGGAGTGTGCCTGGTACACCTGGTCATATGCCCATCCGGCGGCAGCCTTCCACAAAGCCTGTCCCACCCATGACTCGCGGTTCACCACTTGGCCGCTGATTCGCAACCGCAGATGAAGCAGCATATAACACGGCGCCGGGGAGAGCGCCACACGCGCCACGCGCCTGATTCGGCGCGGAGCGGAGCAGCCTCCCCGCACCCTTTGTCCCTGGGTCCTATGGTCCTTGCGTGCACGCTATGCACGTATCTACCGTACGCGCACCCTCGCGCATTCCTCCCCACCCACCACTCGCAGCGCCGCTGCTCACCCTTTGGCCGCTGATTCGCAACCGCAGATGAAGCAGCATAAGGCACGGCGCCGGGGAGAGCGCCGCACGCGCCACACGCCTGATTCGGCGCGGAGCGGAGCAGCCTCCCCGCACCCTTGGTCCCTGGGTCCTATGGTCCTTGCGTGCACGCTATGCACCTATCTACCGTACGCGCACCCTCCGCCATCCCTCCCCACCCACGACCTGCAGCGCCGCTGCTCACCCTTTGGCCGCTGATTCGCAACCGCAGATGAAGCAGGATAAGGCACAGCGCCGGGGAGAGCGCCGCACGCGCCACGCGCCTGATTCGGCGCGGAGCGGAGCAGCCTCCCCGCACCCTTGGTCCCTGGGTCCTATAGTCCTTGCGGGCACGCTTTGCACCTATCTACCGTACGCGCACCCTCCGCCATCCCTCCCCACCCACCACTCGCAGCGCCGCTGCTCACTCTTTGGCTGCTGATTCGCAACCGCAGATGAAGCAGCATAAGGCACGGCGCCGGGGAGAGCGCCGCATTCAGTCTGCTGCGTGCAGACTGAATGTGCCGGGGATCTCAGAATGTCGTGGATTGACCGGTGCTCAGGCCTCTGTGCCATGTTGCACTCCAAGCCCCTGGTCTGCGTCCCGCCGAGAGCTCGGTCAGAGCAGAGTGCCTGCGTGGGCGTAGCTCGCGCGCCATCACGACCATCAAGCCCATGGCAGTCTGACCCAAGCGTACTCATCCTCGCAGTCGCGCGGGCAGCACGCGGTCGTTCTTCATATTCTCTGATGATCTCCTGACGCGCCCGTATCGACTCCGAGAGAGCCGCCATGGTGATGTTGTTTGCCGCGACCTCGGCGCGCCCTCGCGCCAAACTGGCAGACAATCCAACAAATCTTTCACTGATGACCTCCACGCTGTCCTCATCCTCTGTTTGCGGCGATGGTGTTCTGGTGCGGCACGTGTGGGTGCTCACACCCGCAGCAGCCGCGAGGTCGGGCGAGTATCCCGAGATGCTGCCATCTTCCTCCTCACCTCCTGCATGGGAATCATCCTCTCCCTCGATTGGGTCCAAGCACCTCATGAAGTCGTTGCGAATGCGCACCTGCACCTCTGCCCGACGTGCCTCAGCCAGCAACGCAGGGCCCACCGAGGATGTGAACGCAGACAATGGTTCTCGATGCATTACTGCCACCTTTTTCCAGGTCTCCCAGCTACAGCAGTCGAACTAGCGCGTCCCTGAGGAAAGGTACTCCAAGGTGAACGCCATCTCACTGGGTCCTCGCTCACGGTAATAGCGATTGTCCTCGAAGAGGTAGTAGACGGCCTTGGACTGGGCGTTGGCACGGGTCTTGAACACCCGTAGGGTGCCCTGCTGCGGGCCATCGCTCAAATGGCTTCTGGCTATCTCCAAGAGTTGAGTACGATCAACAAGATGCTCCATGTGTTTCTGTAAGGTGCCGAGGAGTCCTCCCGTGCAGCCTTTCGACTGCCCACCCAGAGGCAGAAACTCTCCCCGTTGTCCCACTCCTGCGGAGGAGGAGTACTGGTGCAGGGTCTTGCTGCTGAGTCGCTGCGTGTGCACTCCCTTCCCTCGCTGCGCGAAGGGCTTCCCAAGTTGGAACTCGATTTCGCCCATGAAACAACGGTACTGGATGAGGAAGACCGTCTGTCCATGCAGCGCCGTGAACTCTGAGATCCCTCCCAGATCCAGCCAGTCGGCTTCCCCAGCTGTGTTCTCGCTGCGAGTGGGCGACTCTGGCTCGTAGGTGCCCTGGAACACTGAAGTGTGATACTCTAACATGGCAGGGTCAAAGACGCCATTGGGCCAGGTTTGATGCCTCAGACGAAGCGTAGCTGAGGATGGTGGCGGTGCGGAGCCAGATGGTCCTGCCTCATCTCCCCTGACCGTCTTCAGCGTCCTGAGAGTCTTGGGCGTGCGTACTGGAGGGTTCCTTCTGGCCCCATAAGTGTCCAGCGCGTCATGTGCTTGCTCCTCTGTCTTGCATGCACCAAGCATCACTCTAGCGTTGTCCCCCAGGTGTAGGTACTCCACGGCGGCGGCGTTCGTGCTGAACACCTCGCCACTGCCTCCTTCCCCATCTGTCACTGGGTAGAACTTCCCCACCTTGTCCGCTGCGTCTGACAGCGTGAGCTGCGGGACCACCTTCACATTCAGGTCCTTCACACCAGCCACCTCCTTATCATACCTCACCTTTAGACGAGCCCGAAGGTCAGCGATGTCCACTCGCTGCACGTACTTCAGATGCTGGTATTGCCAACGCTGGTCCTTCTCATAGTAAAAGGCAGCTGGAACTCGCCAGTCATCTTACCCATGGGGCTCATGTTGGCGGCACCTTCCATGGTGTGACGTACCATGCGCTCCATGAGATCCCACTGGGCGCGAGTGTGCTCGCTGAGCACGCAGAACTGACGCGCCACCTTGTCCCACATGAGCTTGCCCGTTACGACCCCTGGGTAAATCTGATGGGTGTTGAGGGTCTCCTGAACACTCGCCATCGTGTACCTTCCAGCCTCCCGATGGGCACCACAGTCAGGGAGTGGGACCTGGTCGTTGTCCTTCCTGCCGCTCGCCCTTGTGGTCCAGGACTCTGAGGGTATCTTCGTCTCCTTGTCAACCTTCTGATCCACCAACGTAAAGTCGGGCCACAGTAACTCCGTCTCCAAGATGGTCTTGAATTCTCCACAACGCGAGAACTTGACCTGCACAAATCCTGCGTCCACACCACTTCCATCGCCCTCTTCGCAGAGTGTGCACAGACGAGCATAGCCCGTGCGGTCGATGTATAGGCGCTGCTGAGACCAGCTGCTCTCCTTGTCTTGGTAATCCCACGGGTTCACTGCCATGCCCACCCATGGCTGCACGCTGGCCAGCTTGAAGTCAGCTTCGCTCTCGGCCTCTTGCTCCGGCGTGAGGTCTGGATAGCGAGGGTCTGTCTGAGTCGTGGCCAGGCTGGCTGGCATGATGGACCCCCTCCCAGCTGGCTCTTCAACACTGGACCACTCACTTCTGGTCGCCACATTGGCTTCCCGTTGGCTGCGTGATGACGCTCGTAGCATGCCCAACATCTGGTCTGTTAAGGACGTACCAGGCACCGGAGGTTCGTACGTTGCGCTCTCGGCGTGTAAGCTGACCCGCCCAGTGAGTTCGACTTGCATCATTGAGCTGGGTTTCAAGAAGCCCGCCTCCACCATGGACTGGCAGCGCGCCTCGAGCCTCTCCCTCTCCTCCGAGTTGAACCTTCTCAGTCTCATCTCCTCTAGCCATGACGCCAGGCTGTCCATTAGCTCAGGGTGGCTTCGCGAGAATGCACAAGGTGCAGGCGCACACCTTTCCCCTGCGAGGGCCAGACGGTCTTCTCCCCTTGTGTCCAGAGACACCGCTTCACGTGGTGGTAGAGCGCAGCCCTCAAAAGCGGGGGCAAGAGTGCGCGCTGCCGTAGCATCGACGTCGAAGATCTCAGTCGCCAGGCACACTCTCGGGTCTTCGTTCCGCTTGCTCCTTGCATCAACGGGTGGCGTCAACTCGATCAACGGCAGCGTGACCTTCTCCCTCATGCCCAGTGACACCGCGGCCTCAGAAGTGGCGATGCCTCGGTAGAGGTCGATGGTCAGCTTGAGTGCGTTCTTCAGGGGTCCCGTGCCCACCAAGAAATCCCACGTAGTGTCGTTGGTGTAAGTGACGAAGGCATGGAGCCGATGCAGAGTCATGTACGGCGTGCCCGCGGCGAGGACCACATCCACGTAGCAGTACTTGGTGAATTCTGCAGGGCTGCCGTCACATCTAGCCACCCTGGCCCCCGTCTCCGCATCAAAGATGGTCAAGCCCAACCTGTTGGCTGTCCTGATGGGGATAATGTTGCAGTTGGCTCCAGTGTCCAGAAGAAGCGCTTTGTACAACATGAGCAGGCCCCCAGAGGCCATCAGAGCCATCCCTTGTGCCAAAGACTCGTTCAGGAGCTTGCATACAGGCTGGACCTGCGCCATGGCAGTGAGCTGCTCCTCTGTAAGGCCACTGAGCATCCTCTTCTTCAATAGCTCGTATGCCTTGGCCTCCATGGTCCCTGCGTGCAGCTCGCCCCTCTCGCTGAAGTCTCTCACCCCGTAGCTCTCCTGGACGGTGGCCGCTGCAGCAGTTACATGCACCGCAGTCCTCCCCTTCCTGGGCTGCTCCACCGTGTCCTCCGGCATCTCGTCCAGAGGAACCTCTTCTTCGTCACTGTCGTCGCCCGACTCCATGCCCGGGCAATCGTCATCATCGTCGCTGTCGTCGCCCGACTCCATGCCCGGGCAGTCGTCACCCTCGTCGCTGATGTCCTGGCAGTCTGCTGCTGAGGCTGTCGGCACGGGGAGCTGGTTGCTCTCAGCCAGTTCCACCAAGGTCTCCACACCCCTTGGAGCTGTTATGCGACCCTCTGCCACGAGTCCAGCAGCTAGCTTACGGAAAGCTGCTCCCAGACTCTTGATCACGGAGGCCATGAGCTGCACCTTCCTCTGCATCTCGTCCGCCGCAGGCGCCATGGGCACCTGTGCGTCTGCCTCGTACTCCTCGGGTGTCTTCACTGGGAAGCCCCTCATGCGTTGGGTACTTCCCAGGGCTACTGCTGGAGCCGCCGTGAGCTCAGACTCCGCACTCTTGCACAGCGTCTCGGGGAGTGCCCCCAAACCCAAGGTGTTGAGGGCGCTCGAGAGCTCCTCTTCGCCCATCTCCTCGGCCATAGCTGAGAGTAACTCGGTTGGAGGGCCAGACGACGCTCCTACCCCTGCGCTGCCATGGTGGTGCGCGCGTGCGTGCATCGATGATGTGCGTCTCCCTCTCCGCGACGCGCGCTGCGACTGGCTCCTCGTCGGAGCCCTCATCCTCGGACAGCACCTGCGACTTCACACTGCCCGCACGACTGGCCGTCTTCCTAGCAGCCACCATGCCCTGGTATTCTGCCTTCAACGCCTCAGGGTTGCCAGTGGCGCCCTTCTGCTTGTCCTCCGGTGCCTGTTTGGCTCTGTACTTGTCTTTCTCGTCGTTGGACAGCTGCTGCCAGTCCGTCACCAGGATGCCCCAGTCAGAGTTCTTGAAGCGGTTCTTCAAATTGTACATGCGCAGGGCGGCATTCTCCGCGTCCCACCACTTGCTGGAACCAAGTCTGCTCTCGTGGAACCCAGCAGGCATCTTGACGTGTTTGTAGCCGCTCCTGCACTGCTCGGGATCGGACTCATGCCAGCCCCCTCCAAAGCAGCGTAAGCACTTGGGCTTGTCGTTCGTACGAACGCCCTCTGCTGGCGGCGGCGTCTTGTTGTAGGAGGTCTTCTTAGCTCTTTCGGCAACATTCACCTCCTTCTTCATCTTCTTAGAAGGTGGTGTCTCTGCCTTCTTGCTGCTCTCCAGTTCGCCTGACTGCCCTTCCCCAGCGGACTCAATCTTCTTGATCGAGTTCTTTATCGCCTTGAGGTCAAGGCCATGTTGACGCGCCTCCCAGGTGGAGTACTGGCAGCCACACCGCCTGGTGATCTCCTGAAGGAAGGTGAGGATCCAAGACTCTGCATCGCCCTTACTTGAGCTTGTCTTGAACCTCGATGATGGACTCCAGGTCCTTCCAGGTCACCCGATTGGGTGGCGGGAACTGTGCCCTCAGTTGCTCCTTCACCCGCGTCTGGAAGACCTTGATGCGCAGGTTTTCCACGCAGTCCTCGATGAAGGTACGCAGCTCTTCGTCGCTCAACACCTTCCCAGTGTTAAGCTGCATTTCCCTGCGTTGGCACATCTTCATGTATGTCAGCCCATCCTGCCCCACCTCCTGTGGCTTCTGTGTCAACAGATCCACTTTCTCTTGCGTCCCTTTCATCATGAACTTCTTGTCAAGGGCAGCGATGAAACCCCTGAGCGCGTAGAAGTACTGGGTATCACGGGTGCCATCACGTCCCGTCAAGCCTTTCAGCGAGGTTCCATCAGTCAGATAGTCGTTGGAAACCTCCCCTTGGGCGTCTTGGTTCGTCACTGGCCTCGCTATCACCCACGTGGTGCCAGTGTTCATCTCATTAAAAGGGGGCCTAGCACACGGAATGGTACCCTCGAGTGGGCCATGCTCACTAGTGTCCTTGAGGACTCGGTCCATGTTGGAGGCCACTACCCCCCCTTTTTCATAGTTCTCACGCCACCAGCTGAGAGCTTGCGAATTCTCGCCAGCCAGACACGCAGGGATGATATCCCACAGATACTCAAAGTCAGGGGGAGTCTCTCTCAGGGTCTTCATCTGTGCATCGGTGAGCGTGCCAGCCCCGGACCTGAGCCTCCTTCTGACGTTGGCGTTGTGCTGCCGTACGAAATTCTCGCACATGTCGGCGAACTCCCTCAGGAACTTGGGACGATCTTCTTCCTTGGTGCCCGTGTAAATGGGCAGCGTACCAAGGTTGATGCGCGCGGAGTCAGTGTACTCCATGTCTTCCTCAAAGATTACCAACGGCTCTTGAGCCTGGGCCTCAGGCTGTACTGGTGCTTGGGCCTCAGGCTGTACTGGTGCTTGGGCCTCAGGCTGGCCACTGGCAGCCCCTTCCTCTCCTTCCAGCTCTGTGAAGTGCTGGCTCACCCGTATCGCTCTCTGGGCACGCCTCTCTGCCCTTTGTTGCTCCTGACGGTCAGTCTTGGATTCCGTTGCTATCTTCCCGGTGGAGAAGAGATACTGGTGTGAAGGCTCTTTTCACTCCACACTTCCCAGCTTACCAGTACGGATGAATCCGTCCCTGGCCTCACCTTTCAGTGCTTTGCTCTAAGTAGCAATCACTGCCAGGATAATCTCGTCCATGACTGGTGAGCAAGGTTTCGTCTGTGACCTGACCCTGTCTTATACTGGCTCTTCTAGATGTCCAGCAAGGTTGCCTCAGCCCTCAGTGTCTCTGGTCCACGCAGTAAATCAGCAGAACGCCAGCATGGGTCAAGTGGCTACAAAGAATGCTGTCGTGATAGTGTCCACTGACAGTCCTGTTTCGCTCTACGCCTTCAGGCGTACCAGTACGGATGAATCCGTCCCTGGCTTTACCGTCTGGTGCTTTGCTCCAGCAGGATGTCACTCCCCGAAATAGCCCAGCACATAATTCTCAACGCTGCAGTCATGGTACACAATTGGCAACCGGTTCCGCTCTGATCGCTGTCGCTGTACTTTGCAAGACTGGTGAACTTCGAGTGCCGCAGCAGCCTGCTTCCCTCAACCTCTTCCAAGGCTTACCAGTACGGATAAATCCGTCCCTGGCATCACCATTCAGAGGTCTCGTTCTTCAGGACTGCTGTTGAACTCTCAGCATTACAGACGACATGTCTGTAATATGGCACATTTTTGTTTTGAAAAAGACTGTTAATTACAGTTCTGACGCTATCGCACAAGAGCAAGTCCACAAATGTATATCTTTACAAGCAGAAGAATACTGTATCTTATAAATTATCTCATAACACTGCTGTTTTCGCGGTCTTAAGCGAGTCCTGGCTATTTTCGGAATCACTGTTACGAAGGCAAAACAAAAATGGGCGTCTGCCTCACTCTCGCACGCCGCCCTACTTATTCTCACTATCTCTTAACAAGTGTAACACCCGCTTAACTTTCCGTATCTCTTCACTGTCATAACTCCTCACGCGTACCGTACAGCGCGTATCATATGTTCGTCACAGAGACTGCTACAGCAAGTGTCACAACCCGGCTGAGGTACACGATAAGCCGTGGTTTGTGACAGACGGCTGAAAGGAGTAGTCGTGGGACGTCGTGTAGCATGGCGACGACTGCGCTCAGCCATCTTGTGTGCCTCTGCCGGGGACTTCTTCTTGAGGGTCATGCGTAGTTGTCGTAGTAGGACACTTTCAGAGCTAGCCCCAGCCGGACTTCTCCAGCTCCACGATGTCAACCGCCTACGCTGGTCCGCCAAGGAACTCTGGTACACCTCGGAGGTCCCCGGTGCAGCCAGATGCAGATCCTTGTAGTCGCTGGGCTGAACTGCTGGTGCCGCGTGATGAGCTCGGATGCGTGGGGGAGGTCCATCAACATTACCGCGGTCAATCGGGACACCGTGTTCGGCACAGTAAGTCTCCCAACAAGAATGTGCTGTCGGTGGGGCTATCGGTGGAGTCAATGATCCCCGAGCAGGGGGGGAATTCTCCACTGAGAGGGGCCGTCTGCTCAAAATGGTAGCGCGCCGTGCGCGCTCTCGGCCACTGAAGGCAATCCGTGATGAACGGGGCCTCGGGCTGACGGTGAAGGGGGGCCGTGCGGCCACACCATGGGGTGAATCTGATGAAGCCTCTGTGCTCACTGGGGCATGCTGCACTCGCAGTGAGACGGGCTTTGTCGGGGTACAGGCGGTGGCCTCGTCACGTGACGTCCGCGAGGGCCATGAAGGACGGGCTGCCACATTGGTATAGGGCTGCCTCTGTCCACGGGGTCGATGGAGATTTACTCCTCTTGCCCGGGAGCCCCTGTCGGCTCCCCACTCCGAAAAGCTGGATCCTCGGTGTTCGTGATGTCACACATGGCACACAGATCCCCATAGAGGTCCACGTCAGCATCCGCCAGAGCGAGGATCTCCTCCATCGTTTCCAGCTCTTCTGGATTGAGGGAATCCTCCTCGACTCTCTCCTCAATGACTTCTACGCAAGCCGCCACTTGCCCTGGCCTTCGCGCCAACCGCGCCGGGGCGTTGGCCTTCCAGATGGCCAGCTTCTTCTCGTCCGTGCAATTGGCCACCAAGTGCTCGAGACTGCCACATGCAAAACAGGGCCGTTCCCTCACCGCAGGTGCCGGTCGGGATCCTTGGGTCGCCGCTGTGCTTACATCCACAGGAGCCGCTGTTGCCGAGTCATCCCCAGCAGTCCCCGGCTCCCACGTGAGGGCCGCCAACGCAGGCCTCCTCGGAGGCCACCTAGGCCGACTAGCCGGGGCGTTACGTGGTGGAGCTTGCCGTTGTCGGTGTCCCATCTCCAACGCCACCTTGCGGGCGATGGTGTCGTGGAGAACCGCGTCCTCCATCACCTTAGCCGTCTCAATTTCCGTGGCCACGGAACGAACCTTCAAGATGGCGGAGGTGTCGGACCGTCCAAGTCGACGTTGTTCCTCTTCCCACTGCTCCGGGTGACTGGTGTCTAGCCCAAGATCCGCCAACTTGGAACCCACTTGAACGCTGTGTCGTAGTCCACCCCAAAAGAGCTCGAGAAGTTCCAGTTTGGTAACCTTACCGCAACCCCGCACTACGTCCGCCACGAAGTTGACAGTCGCGGTTCGGGTGGTGATGCGGGTGTAGAAAGCACCGGTCTTCTCCTCCGATCGCTGTCTCGTTGAGAGTAGCTCCGACTTCAGCCGTTTCAGGGCGTCCGTGGTGATGTCCACTGACAAGGCAAGATCGCCCATGAACCGCGGCACCGCTGCGTACCTCGCCTTCCACGCCTCTCCTTCGCTGCCTCCTGGCGCCATCTCCTCGACGTACAACTTCTGGGCCTTGGCCAACTTGGAGGTCTTGATCATCCACAGCAAGGTGGAGATGCTGAGCTGATTGTGTCCTTGCGCCTCACGCCGAAAGCTGGGAGTAGTGAGCGCCGCAATCACCGTCATGTGCTCCAGAAGTGCATTCACCGCCACAGAGAATTCCTCAAGGTCATCCATGGCCCGGCCCTTCGTGGAGTGATCACCGGGAAACTCCGGGAGGTCATCCACCAGCTTGCGGACGTCCTTCAAGAGCGAGCTCTCGTTCTTGATCGCGGTCTGGTAGGAGCGGTCGTCAGAGGTGTACATCGCCATGGGGTCCTCCGGAGCTCGTGCCACCCCGGCAGGTGGTCCCGTTGCTGCCGCATGCTGTGACGCCGTCGGTGAGAAGGTCGCGGCGTCGGCAGAAAGTCGGTGGGAAGGAGCCGGGAATGTGGAAGGGGCAGGCTGTAGAGGGGGTTGGGGCGTCTCAGAAGATGGCCCAAACGATGCTGCCAAGTACCACGGAGCGGCACAGACCTCCACCCAGGCTTGTAGCCCGTCCAGCTCGTAGGTCCCGGCCTCCGACTCCGTGAAGGCGTCCACCACTGGTCGTCTCGGGCATTGGTACCATTGAGACGGAATTCTGGAACGCCTCGTGCCTCGAATAGACTCCTCTGCCACCAAGCGGTCCACCAAGAGAGCGTAGGTGGAGGTCTCGGTGGTGTGCAGCGGACGTATCTCGGGGAAAGAGGTACTACCGGCCCCGCTCAGAATGTATCGAGCGGGACTCAGCCCAAGATTGTCACAGATCTTCAGGGCTGCCGACAGACCATAGTGCGAGGAGGTGACCTCGGGTAACGTCGCTGTAGTGGCCAATTCACCCGGGGGCACCCACAAGGAATCCCCTTGGGGAGTGACCACTAACAGCCGTGTAGTTGACGTCGACGGCCCCGCCCCCCCAGCCGGGTCACCATCAGGGTCGTCACCAGGGTCATCTCATCGTCACCAGGGTCGTCCTCCGTGTCCTTATAGTCGCTACTCCGGCTTTTCGATTCTTCATCGGCGGCAAGCGGCTTCCCACCATTCCAGCCCAAGGTAAGCTGGCCTCCGCTGGTTGCATGCTGGGAGACGCTGGTTGCAAGCTGCTGGAACCCACTGGTTGCATGTTGGGGCTGGCGTGTGTTGCCCCGCATGCCCCGCATGCCCCGCATGCCCCGGGGCATACCCTGCTGCATGCCCCACTGAGCCGGGTACATGCTCAGCCGGTTGTGTTGCATGCCCCGCATGCCCCGCATGCCCCGGGGCATGCCCCGCTGCATGCCCCACTGAGCCAGGTACATGCTCAGCCGGCTGTGCTGCATGCCCCGCCCCATGCCCCGTATGCCCCGTATGCCCCGTATGCCCCGGGGCATGCCCGACTGAGCCGGGTGCATACTCAGCCGCTCCCGCTGCATGTTGTGGCTGGCCTTCACCAGACCCGTACACCACAGGGGTGTCCAAGCTTGCTCGACGTCTTCTCGCTAGACGCCGTTCCTCGGCCACCGCGCCCTCCGTTGCGGCAGCCTCTAGCTGAGCCATTTGGTCGCGTAAGCTCCCCGCCTCGGTCTCTGCGAGGAACCGAGCGGTCTCGGCGCGGACTACCCTCTGCAACATTTCCTGGTCCGTCAACTCCTTCCTCCGATGCCTCTCCAACTTGAGACGCCGCTCTCGTCGCTTGCGGCTATGCTGAGTGCCTGCTGCAGACTCATAGCCAGAACCGGATGTCGTGCTCCCAGGTTGAGACGCGTGAGCTTGGGAGAGGTCCTCGGTCACCACGTCTTGGGGCTCCGTGCGTATTGGCAAGGTTCTCCCAAGAGTATCTGGCCCCGAAGCACGGCGACGATGATGCGGCTGATGGGTTATCGCACACCCTCGTCAGGAGAAATAACGGTGGGAGGAATCGGTTCCATCAGCGGTGTCGGATACAGTCGTTGGGGGACCACTCTCATGTCTGTCGCCACCGCCCGCTCTGCAGCCGCCATGCGCTCTCGCGCTGCCCACCATTCCCTAGCACGTGCCTCCGACGCAGGGTCAGCTCCATATACCACATGGCACCTATGACTACCGGTAAAATGACCATCTAAGAATGAGTAAAGTTGTTGCTAAAGTCATCTTTCGTCCCGCCGAAAACCGCGTTCACACCCGCGACAGGTCAGCAGCCGCTCACTCATCCTACGTGGCAAAATAGGCGGCGAGCTTAGAAACATTTGTTTTTCAAGCGGTCTCAAAACATTTTTGACCCTGCGCGTGCTCTGACCTGCCTTATATATGTCGTTTGACTTAGAACAAGGTACCGGTTTTCTCTCTCACACTCCTTGCTACTAACTTTTCAGGTGACGCGGATTGATTTAAAAAAACATCCACCACATAAAGATGCGACTAGAGTTTTTCAGATTTTAGAAGGGGTTTTTAGAAAACTTTTAGTGTGGCCGAATTTCGAGTTCGGGTCTCAGTTGATAGGAACTGACCGCGTTCGCTGCTGACACGAGGACCACTGTGTAAGTCCCGAATTTCCGCTGATAGGCTTGAACTATTGCGATGCACTCTGTTCTGCATCGCATGCGCTCAGACTTGGTCACAGCCTTTTTTGACCTCACAGGAAGGTTTTAAGCTTTTTACTTAAAGGGAGCAGCGCGTCCAGAGAATACACAGTATTCTGAGCGACTGTCAAAAAACGACATTTTAATGGCACCCGGAACTTTGGCGAAATTTGAAATGGCAAGACGGGCTGTACGATTTATAAGATCTGCGTAAGATTGACGGCAGATGCAGGGGCGGAACTTTGGCGAAATTCAGGGCGAGGAGGATAGGAACGTCAGATCTTGCCTAGTCACGATGCCGAGTTAATCGTGGTGTCGTGGGACTTCGTCATGGTTTCACAAACACGAGTTCCCTGAATTTCTGCAATGGTTCGGATCAGGTCACTTTGTCATTTTTGGGACGAAAGATTTGCTTCGCGTTTCAAAGATTCACCTCTCGCAGTCGCAAACGCTGAACGTCATAGTCAGCAGTGCCGTTCGTAAGTTATTAAGTATGGAAATCTAGGTTATCGGCTGCCCGCCCCAACTTTGTTGCGCTACTGCAGGCACACCCGCTTGTGATTTTAATCACATTACATGAAGTGCAATTTTTTCAACGTCCGTAACGAATATAAATGTATTCACAAGCCGAATACCTTTCTTTTGAGCTCTTAATCGACCCCATCCGCAACCGCATCAGCTTCGTTTGCAGTCGCCACTGCAAGCTAAGCCGATGCGGTTCAAGATAGGGTCGACTAATTCACGGCAGCCGAGGGGTTTTCGTGCGTTCTAGCGCAAGAAAGTTACGGGATATATTCGTATTAATATTATGAATATATCCCGTAAGTTTCAGGTCATACCTTGAAGCATGCTTCAAACAGTCGCATATTGGCATGAGGCGTTTTGGGTTCGGGTTTTGATTTACCCAAAACTGCCTTGCCAGAATTGGAGTTGTCGTGCACCCCAACTCACGAAACCTGGCAGATATATTCATAACAATATCATGAATATATCCCGTCAGTTTCAGGTCATACCTTGGAGCATACTTCAAACAGTCGCATATTGGCATGCGGCGTTTTGGGTTTGGGTTTTGATTTACCCAAACCCAAAACTGCCTTGCAGAATTGGAGTTGTCGTGCACTCCAACTCACGAAACCTGGCAGATATATTCATAACAATGTTTTGAATATATCCTGGAAGTTTCAGGTCATACCTTGGAGCATACTTCAAACAGTCGCATATTGGCATGAGGCGTTTTGGGTTTTGATTTACCCAAACCCAAAACTGCCTTGCAGAATTGGAGTTGTCGTGCACTCCAACTCACGAAACCTGGCAGATATATTCATAACAATATTATGAATATGTCCTGGAAGTTTCAGGTCATACCTTGGAGCATACTTCAAACAGTCGCATATTGGCATGAGGCGTTTTGGGTTTTGATTTACCCAAACCCAAAACTGCCTTGCAGAATTGGAGTTGTCGTGCACTCTAACTCACGAAACCTGGCAGATATATTCATAACAATATTATGAATATATCCCGGAAGTTGCAGGGCCTGCCGTTAAGTATGCTTCAAACAGTCGCATCTTGACAAGAGGCGTTTTGGGTTTAGATTTATCCTCTTGTCAAGATGTGACCGTTTCGAGCGTACTCGACGGCATGCCCTGAAACTTACGGGATATATTCATGATATTGATACAAATATATCCCGTAAGTTTCTTGCGCTAGAACGCACGAAAACCCCTCAGCTGCAATGAATTAGTCGACCCTATCTTGAACCGCATCGACTTAGCTTGCAGTCGCGACTGCAAACGAAGCTGATGCGGTTGCGGATGGGGTCGATCAAGAGCTCAAAAGAAAGATATTCGCCTTGTGAGTACATTTATATTCGTTACGAACGTTGAAAAAAATTGCACTTCATGTAATGTGATTAAAATCACAAGCGGGTGTGCCTGCAGTAGCGCAACAAAGTATCTAGGTTCGGCGAGCAGCCGATAACCTAGATTTCCATACTTAATAAGTAACAAACGGCACTCCCCTCGACTGCAATATTTTACCGCTGCGATATTTCCTCTGTTCTTCAGAGCAATTCCGCCCCGTTTCGTGACGTGGCAGTCGTCGTCTGCGAACTGCACTGTGTACACAGCGAAGAAACTTGAATTAAATCTGTGAAATCTCCACCATGGAATATTTTTTAATCGTCGGTTATCAGCGACGCGCCATTTGGCAGGGCCCAAATAAAATGTCGTTTTTCGACAGTGGCTCAGAATAGCGTGAATTCTCTGGCGGGACTTGTGTGTCCTCGGGTCTAATCACCCCTGCTCCCCCCTCTAACTCTGTCGGACTTTGTTGTGTGCAGATTCGCTTGGAGAGCTGCAAAAAAACTCCCAAGAAGGTAAACCAAAGGTGTATTTTTTTCACGGGCTGTTTTGAGCTTAAGAGTAGCTGTTTTTTTCAGTTGACGAAGCCCGTAATAACTAGTTTTGTGGAGGCTAGAATTGTTGAGCGCGGCAGCGTCGAGAAAATACGAATGAGACTGCAGCAGGCCCAGTGCAGCCTGCGAGCCTCATCTTTTTACCTTAGTTTGGTTTGCCTAAGGCACAGGCCTTCTGGCGGGTGCATATCTTGTCTCCATAGTGCTGCTAGTATGAGTGGCATTTTTGGGGCTGCAGTCTGAGTGTTGGGGCGAACTCCACTCAGCTTGGGTTGAATTCCCAACAGTCCCGTGAGGGGGGGGGGCGGATGCAAGTGCTGCAGGTGAAGAGAAACGTATTCCCCTGTTGCCGAAGGACTTGCGACCGGCTAGCACTCCCTATTAGAGGGAACGTACCCTCCGGTTTGCTGCACTTTTGATAGGGGGAAAAGGTGGAACCCTAACTGCCGGTTGCATGATTCAACACGCCGGCAGGGACGGATGAGCTCGGCAAGGTGTGCAGAACCAGTGCGATATTTTTCGGGACTGAAGTCTGAGTATTGGGTCTCACCCGGCTCAGCTTGGGTTAAAATCCCAACAGTTCCGGGGGGGGGGTGATGCAGGAACCGACGGTGACCGTACGTGACGACATCGCCGTCGGTTCCGCCGGCAACCGCATAGCATGGCCTGGGAAAGCACTTAATAAATAGTTGAATAGTCACGTGTATAAACCGTTTATTTGATATGGCGCTCCCTCTGTGAGTGACGCAGGCGCTTTCAAGTGCACGGTATAGGTCTGCGCATCCGTTGTAACGGCCTGTGTTCGCTGTAAGGCTGAAGATGGCCGGGATCGTCGATCGCCAGTTGTAGTAGGCTGACTCCTATTTAGGACTTGAAAAGCATATATACTAGTTGTAATATATGCACTCTGGTTGTAGAACTAGGCTTGAATAGGTTGCTGTGTTGGTATTATTATTAATAACAGTGATATTTACGTGATTTCGCGAATAACATAACTTGTGTCCAATTTGAGGTTTCAAGACTTCTAGGAATTTTTGTCGTACATAAATATTTTGTATGGACATGTATTATAAAGTAAGTACACATATGATAACAATTTTCACGTTCCCGGCTCATTAAGGGTGCTAGCACGCTCAAACCCTATCTTATAAGTCCTACACCCCCCCGAGTTTTACATATGTTGCACACCAAATGCATTCGAATCAGCCGAAATGGACCGCACCATCGTTTTCGGCAACATCGAAATAGATAATATTGCTATCAACATTGGTAGCATGCATTGGAGAACTCTCCGGGCAATACCCAAACCCCTTAGATGGTCAATTCGACCCCCCCCCAGGTGCCATGTGACTGGAGATGGAGGCGGTGGAAAGTAAACGGGTAGTGTCCATGGATCCCCGTAGGTGGTCGACATCGGCGCGGGAGTGTACGGGGCGTGTGTCAACACGCCTGGGGCATGGGGTAGCGGCGAGCCTGTGGCATAATGGTGTGGCATGCCAAAGGGTTGTGGCGGCATACTGGTGGCATAGGGAAAGCTCGGGGCAGATTGGAATTGCGGTTGCATGCTCGTCGCGTGCGGGGGCTGGCGCGTCGCATGCCCCGCATGCCCCACATACCCCGTATGCCCCGTATGCCCCGTATGCCCCGTATGCCCCGTATGCCCCGCTGCAAGCTCAGCCTGCCATGCTGCATACGGCTGCACGCTGCCCCAACCACTCTCTTGTTGTTGAAACACAAAGGGAAGGGTTGGGGAAAGGGCGTGCAAGGACTGGCTCTGAAGCATGCTGGGCTGCCCCGCATGCCCCGCATGCCCCGGGGCATACCCCACTGTATGCCCCACTGAGCTGAGTTGCATGCCGTGTTGCATGCTGGGTTGCACGCCGATGTGCATGCTGAAGGGCACGTCCGGGGCAGGTTGATGTACGTCTACAGCCTGCCCAGTACCGACCCCTGCGATGGAAGCGGTTAGTGGAGAGGGGTCTGAGGGGGTCAAAGGGAAGGTGGTGGTGGAAGGGCCCGAAGGCCCAGGCGCGGTGGAAGCGGTTGGTGGAGAGGGGTCTGAGGGTGTCAAAGGGAAGGTGGTGGTGGAAGGGTGCATGGCGGTGGTGGAAGGGTGCATGGCGGTGGTGGAAGGGGGCAGCGGTCCAGAAGAAGACATATGTATGACCGTTATGACAATATGACCACTATGACAGTGTCAAATATGGCCGTATGATATTTCCAATAGAATACTAGTTGTCCAATAGAACCAAAATATCACCAAAAGCTGTTAAGAACTTCGCCAGAAGGTATGAATAACTTCCTCCAGAAGGTAGAAGGTACCAACTGCCAAAAATAGCCTTAAGTATGGTGAGGATACAAGATCTGGCTCATCTGACTCTAATCTCTTCTAGGATGCTTAAAAACTGAAAGTTTTTTTGCTATTTGTGCTATTCCGCAAAGTTTTATCATAGTCCCCAGCGGTCTTGCTTATTTATGTCTCAGAAGGAAGCTTGCACTTTCCCCCCCCCATACTTAAGCTCACACTTAAGGAACAGCAACAAATCTTAGCATCCGCAACATCTGGCAAACACCCAGCAAAAAGCGGCCATACGGGTCCACCAAAGACGTCCACGCGCATAATATGCCAGCTCTATAGCCGTCGGAGTGGACCAGAACCGAACATTTTTAAGATCAAGTGTCAAATCTCGCCCAGAGCCTTAAGAAAAAGCAAGATAACGCAGATCCCAACTAAATCATCCACAAAGAAGATCCCGTAGCGAAACTTCTCCGTGTTTTTACTGCACGTAACGCGCGCAATTTGAGCCGTCGAACGCAAGCAGAGACAACTTAAAACTCAAAAACGAAAAGTCGCCCAAGTCATCTCGCAGCCGCATCTTAAGTCCCCACAGAAGATCTTCAACCAAATCCTTCACAAAGAAGGTCCCATAGCGAAACTCTCCCGTGTTTACAACGCACGTACTGCGCGTATTTTGAGCCGTCAAACGCAAGCTGAAGCCGCTCAAAACGCAAACACCAAAGTCGCCATCTCCAACATCATGTAACTCGCAGATCCCACAGGTCCACAGAACGTTCCCATCATCTGAGAACCAATTTGTACCAGACACACTCCTGATAACTTATACATATTTTTCTCTTTATTTTCCTTTCTTTTCTTTTATCTTCTTTCTTTTCTTTTTATGTTTTCTATTGTTTTTGGTGTATCACATAGGCTTCTAGCCGTTATATTCCACTGTTTAATTGCATGACATATACTGGCTACACAGCCTAGCAATACTATCACTTTTCGATATAATGTATGGTCGCGAACCTATAACATCTATATCCTTATGTTCAGTCTTGGCATAATAAAGCCTAACACTAACATGTACAACTTGTCCTTAATTCATTCAATCAACACTCACTGAGGTTCACTTTTCCCAAGCTTCCCCTTTCATCATGTTGCTCTTTAACTCACTAGCAGGATTCCTAGATTGACATCTGTCATCGGCCAATTACCAGCAGACCATGCCTGATTCTGTTATACTCCTCCACCAATCATCAGGCAGATCATGATACTTGTATTGCCATTGCAGATCTTCTCCTGGAATCTACCATGAATCATTTCATTACAGATCTTCTCCTGAAATCTGCTTTGTCATCGATTATTTTCCCCACTCGCTCACTTATGTGAATATCCGATAATTCCCCATTATTCGCGAGTGGGGCATGCACGCTCGGGGCATGTCCATGGGGCATACGCCTCGGGGCATACCCATGGGGCATACGCCTCGGGGCATACCCATGGGGCATACGCCTCGGGGCATACCCATGGGGCATACGCCTCGGGGCATACCCATGGGCCATACGTTGGCACTGGCCAGGATATTTCAAATTTTGATTAAAAATTTGGGTGCGCTTTTGGCCTGAAAAAATTTTCAAAATTTGATCAAAATTTGGGTGCGTTCTTCAAAATAAGTCAAAATTTGATTAGAAGATGTAAAAAAATAGATTAAAAATATGGGCGGGATTGGTGAAAAATCTGGGGGGGATATCGAATATGTCTCCGCGATCGCGATGGTTGCTGTCATTCCCATACTTTACACGTCGACGTGAGACGTGACACAGACGGATACCGCATTACCGCCGCAATTCAAGTTCTGATCTTCTCAAGTATCTTCAAGGCAGTCAAATTGTGAAAGTGAGGCCATCCGTTGAGAGTTCTCAGCATTCGGAATGCCTGTCCTATCTCTCGTAGCAGCTTATTCGGATTCTTCCGGAGAGGATTCCGATGGTGAAACAGGCTTGCGCCATGTCCACCTGCATGGCGCTGACGGGGAGGGCTCCGATCGTCCGAGCGATAGCGATATCGACGACTCTCTTCGTCGCCCGAGTTCTCGGCTAGAGCTAGCTTACGCCAGGAACAAATCGTTGCCTCTTGTTAACGCTTTCGACAAGTTCAAAAGAAAGCGTTCCGAGGACTCCACCAGTGGCCCCGCCAAGCTGAACAAATTAGTATGAAATAGGTTCTTAGGCCAATTTGGGTGATTGTAAAAGAAATAGGGGCCTAGGGCAAGCGTCTCCGCGTCTCGGCGAACCGGTTTGGGCGTGTATGGGGCCCGCGAGATCGGCTAATTATTGAAAAAAAATTAGGAAAAATTTAGGGGCCTTTTCAAAAAGGGAGGAAAAATTTAGGTGACTTTAGGAAAATTTTCAAAAGAAAATTTGGGTCAATTAAAAAAAATGTGGGCCAGAGCCAAGCCATACGCCTAGGGGCATACCCATGGGCCATACGCCTCGGGGCATACCCA
>LGRX02030934.1:0-22877 GCA_001247695.2 Cymbomonas tetramitiformis | reverse complement strand
ACGCGCACCCTCCGCCATCCCTCCCCACCCACCCCTCGCAGCGCCGCTGCTCACTCTTTGGCCGCTGATTCGCAACCGCAGATGAAGCAGCATAAGGCACGGCGCCGGGGAGAGCGCCGCACGCGCCACGCGCCTGATTCGGCGCGGAGCGGAGCAGCCTCCCCGCACCCTTGGTCCCTGGGTCCTATAGTCCTTGCGGGCACGCTTTGCACCTATCTACCGTACGCGCACCCTCCGCCATCCCTCCCCACCCACCACTCGCAGCGCCGCTGCTCACTCTTTGGCTGCTGATTCGCAACCGCAGATGAAGCAGCATAAGGCACGGCGCCGGGGAGAGCGCCGCATTCAGTCTGCTGCGTGCAGACTGAATGTGCCGGGGATCTCAGAATGTCGTGGATTGACCGGTGCTCAGGCCTCTGTGCCATGTTGCACTCCAAGCCCCTGGTCTGCGTCCCGCCGAGAGCTCGGTCAGAGCAGAGTGCCTGCGTGGGCGTAGCTCGCGCGCCATCACGACCATCAAGCCCATGGCAGTCTGACCCAAGCGTACTCATCCTCGCAGTCGCGCGGGCAGCACGCGGTCGTTCTTCATATTCTCTGATGATCTCCTGACGCGCCCGTATCGACTCCGAGAGAGCCGCCATGGTGATGTTGTTTGCCGCGACCTCGGCGCGCCCTCGCGCCAAACTGGCAGACAATCCAACAAATCTTTCACTGATGACCTCCACGCTGTCCTCATCCTCTGTTTGCGGCGATGGTGTTCTGGTGCGGCACGTGTGAGTGCTCACACCCGCAGCAGCCGCGAGGTCGGACGAGTATCCCGAGATGCTGCCATCTTCCTCCTCACTTCCTGCATCCTCTCCCTCGATTGGGTCCAAGCACCTCATGAAGTCGTTGCGAAGGCGCACCTGCACCTCTGCCCGACGTGCCTCAGCCAGCAACGCAGGGCCCACCGAGGATGTGAACGCAGACAATGGTTCTCGATGCATTACTGCCACCTTTTTCCAGGTCTCCCAGCTACAGCAGTCGAACTAGCGCGTCCCTGAGGAAAGGTACTCCAAGGTGAACGCCATCTCACTGGGTCCTCGCTCACGGTAATAGCGATTGTCCTCGAAGAGGTAGTAGACGGCCTTGGACTGGGCGTTGGCACGGGTCTTGAACACCCGTAGGGTGCCCTGCTGCGGGCCATCGCTCAAATGGCGTCTGGCTATCTCCAAGAGTTGAGTACGATCAACAAGATGCTCCATGTGTTTCTGTAAGGTGCCGAGGAGTCCTCCCGTGCAGCCTTTCGACTGCCCACCCAGAGGCAGAAACTCTCCCCGTTGTCCCACTCCTGCGGAGGAGGAGTACTGGTGCAGGGTCTTGCTGCTGAGTCGCTGCGTGTGCACTCCCTTCCCTCGCTGCGCGAAGGGCTTCCCAAGTTGGAACTCGATTTCGCCCATGAAACAACGGTACTGGATGAGGAAGACCGTCTGTCCATGCAGCGCCGTGAACTCTGAGATCCCTCCCAGATCCAGCCAGTCGGCTTCCCCAGCTGTGTTCTCGCTGCGAGTGGGCGACTCTGGCTCGTAGGTGCCCTGGAACACTGAAGTGTGATACTCTAACATGGCAGGGTCAAAGACGCCATTGGGCCAGGTTTGATGCCTCAGACGAAGCGTAGCTGAGGATGGTGGCGGTGCGGAGCCAGATGGTCCTGCCTCATCCCCCCTGACCGTCTTCAGCGTCCTGAGAGTCTTGGGCGTGCGTACTGGAGGGTTCCTTCTGGCCCCATAAGTGTCCAGCGCGTCATGTGCTTGCTCCTCTGTCTTGCATGCACCAAGCATCACTCTAGCGTTGTCCCCCAGGTGTAGGTACTCCACGGCGGCGGCGTTCGTGCTGAACACCTCGCCACTGCCTCCTTCCCCATCTGTCACTGGGTAGAACTTCCCCACCTTGTCCGCTGCGTCTGACAGCGTGAGCTGCGGGACCACCTTCACATTCAGGTCCTTCACACCAGCCACCTCCTTATCATACCTCACCTTTAGACGAGCCCGAAGGTCAGCGATGTCCACTCGCTGCACGTACTTCAGATGCTGGTATTGCCAACGCTGGTCCTTCTCATAGTAAAAGGGCAGCTGGAACTCGCCAGTCATCTTACCCATGGGGCTCATGTTGGCGGCACCTTCCATGGTGTGACGTACCATGCGCTCCATGAGATCCCACTGGGCGCGAGTGTGCTCGCTGAGCACGCAGAACTGACGCGCCACCTTGTCCCACATGAGCTTGCCCGTTACGACCCCTGGGTAAATCTGATGGGTGTTGAGGGGCTCCTGAACACTCGCCATCGTGTACCTTCCAGCCTCCCGATGGGCACCACAGTCAGGGAGTGGGACCTGGTCGTTGTCCTTCCTGCCGCTCGCCCTTGTGGTCCAGGACTCTGAGGGTATCTTCGTCTCCTTGTCAACCTTCTGATCCACCAACGTAAAGTCGGGCCACAGTAACTCCGTCTCCAAGATGGTCTTGAATTCTCCACAACGCGAGAACTTGACCTGCGCAAATCCTGCGTCCACACCACTTCCATCGCCCTCTTCACAGAGTGTGCACAGACGAGCATAGCCCGTGCGGTCGATGTATAGGCGCTGCCGAGACCAGCTGCTCTCCTTGTCTTGGTAATCCCACGGGTTCACTGCCATGCCCACCCATGGCTGCACGCTGGCCAGCTTGAAGTCAGCTTCGCTCTCGGCCTCTTGCTCCGGCGTGAGGTCTGGATAGCGAGGGTCTGTCTGAGTCGTGGCCAGGCTGGCTGGCATGATGGACCCCCTCCCAGCTGGCTCTTCAACACTGGACCACTCACTTCTGGTCGCCACATTGGCTTCCCGTTGGCTGCGTGATGACGCTCGTAGCATGCCCAACATCTGGTCTGTTAAGGACGTACCAGGCACCGGAGGTTCGTACGTTGCGCTCTCGGCGTGTAAGCTGACCCGCCCAGTGAGTTCGACTTGCATCATTGAGCTGGGTTTCAAGAAGCCCGCCTCCACCATGGACTGGCAACGCGCCTCGAGCCTCTCCCTCTCCTCCGAGTTGAACCTTCTCAGTCTCATCTCCTCTAGCCATGACGCCAGGCTGTCCATTAGCTCGGGGGGGTTTCGCGAGAATGCACAAGGTGCAGGCGCACACCTTTCCCCTGCGAGGGCCAGACGGTCTTCTCCCCTTGTGTCCAGAGACACCGCTTCACGTGGTGGTAGAGCGCAGCCCTCAAAAGCGGGGGCAAGAGTGCGCGCTGCCGTAGCATCGACGTCGAAGATCTCAGTCGCCAGGCACACTCTCGGGTCTTCGTTCCGCTTGCTCCTTGCATCAACGGGTGGCGTCAACTCGATCAACGGCAGCGTGACCTTCTCCCTCATGCCCAGTGACACCGCGGCCTCAGAAGTGGCGATGCCTCGGTAGAGGTCGATGGTCAGCTTGAGGGCGTTCTTCAGGGGTCCCGTGCCCACCAAGAAATCCCACGTAGTGTCGTTGGTGTAAGTGACGAAGGCATGGAGCCGATGCAGAGTCATGTACGGCGTGCCCGCGGCGAGGACCACATCCACGTAGCAGTACTTGGTGAATTCTGCAGGGCTGCCATCACATCTAGCCACCCTGGCCCCTGTCTCCGCATCAAAGATGGTCAAGCCCAACCTGTTGGCTGTCCTGATGGGGATAATGTTGCAGTTGGCTCCAGTGTCCAGAAGAAGCGCTTTGTACAACATGAGCAGGCCCCCAGAGGCCATCAGAGCCATCCCTTGTGCCAAAGACTCGTTCAGGAGCTTGCATACAGGCTGGACCTGCGCCATGGCGGTGAGCTGCTCCTCTGTAAGGCCACTGAGCATCCTCTTCTTCAATAGCTCGTATGCCTTGGCCTCCATGGTCCCTGCGTGCAGCTCGCCCCTCTCGCTGAAGTCTCTCACCCCGTAGCTCTCCTGGACAGTGGCCGCTGCAGCAGTTACACGCACCGCAGTCCTCCCCTTCCTGGGCTGCTCCACCGTGTCCTCCTGCATCTCGTCCAGAGGAACCTCTTCTTCGTCACTGTCGTCGCCCGACTCCATGCCCGGGCAATCGTCATCATCGTCGCTGTCGTCGCCCGACTCCATGCCCGGGCAGTCGTCACCCTCGTCGCTGATGTCCTTGCTGCTGAGGCTGTCTGCACGGGGAGCTGGTTGCTCTCTGCCAGTTCCACCAAGGTCTCCACACCCCTTGGAGCTGTTATGCGACCCTCTGCCACGAGTCCAGCAGCTAGCTTACGGAAAGCTGCTCCCAGACTCTTGATCACGGAGGCCATGAGCTGCACCTTCCTCTGCATCTCGTCCGCCGCAGGCGCCATGGGCACCTGTGCGTCTGCCTCGTACTCCTCGGGTGTCTTTACTGGGAAGCCCCTCATGCGTTGGGTACTTCCCAGGGCTACTGCTGGAGCCGCCGTGAGCTCAGACTCCGCCCTCTTGCACAGCGTCTCGGGGAGTGCCCCCAAACCCAAGGTGTTGAGGGCGCTCGAGAGCTCCTCTTCGCCCATCTCCTCGGCCATAGCTGAGAGTAACTCGGTTGGAGGGCCAGACGACGCTCCTACCCCTGCGCTGCCATGGTGGTGCGCGCGTGCGTGCATCGATGATGTGCGTCTCCCTCTCCGCGACGCGCGCTGCGACTGGCTCCTCGTCGGAGCCCTCATCCTCGGACAGCACCTGCGACTTCACACTGCCCGCACGACTGGCCGTCTTCCTAGCAGCCACCATGCCCTGGTATTCTGCCTTCAACGCCTCAGGGTTGCCAGTGGCGCCCTTCTGCTTGTCCTCCGGTGCCTGTTTGGCTCTGTACTTGTCTTTCTCGTCGTTGGACAGCTGCTGCCAGTCCGTCACCAGGATGCCCCAGTCAGAGTTCTTGAAGCGGTTCTTCAAATTGTACATGCGCAGGGCGGCATTCTCCGCGTCCCACCACTTGCTGGAACCAAGTCTGCTCTCGTGGAACCCAGCAGGCATCTTGACGTGTTTGTAGCCGCTCCTGCACTGTTCGGGATCGGACTCATGCCAGCCCCCTCCAAAGCAGAGTAAGCACTTGGGCTTGTCGTTCGTACGAACGCCCTCTGCTGGCGGCGGCGTCTTGTTGTAGGAGGTCTTCTTAGCTCTTTCGGCAACATTCACCTCCTTCTTCATCTTCTTAGAAGGTGGTGTCTCTGCCTTCTTGCTGCTCTCCAGTTCGCCTGACTGCCCCACCTCAGCGGACTCAATCTTCTTGATCGAGTTCTTTATCGCCTTGAGGTCAAGGCCATGTTGACGCGCCTCCCAGGTGGAGTACTGGCAGCCACACCGCCTGGTGATCTCCTGAAGGAAGGTGAGGATCCAAGATTCTGCATCGCCCTTGAGCTTGTCTTGAACCTCGATGATGGACTCCAGGTCCTTCCAGGTCACCCGATTGGGTGGCGGGAACTGTGCCCTCAGTTGCTCCTTCACCCGCGTCTGGAAGACCTTGATGCGCAGGTTTTCCACGCAGTCCTCGATGAAGGTACGCAGCTCTTCGTCGCTCAACACCTTCCCCGTGTTAAGCTGCATTTCCCTGCGTTGGCACATCTTCATGTATGTCAGCCCATCCTGCCCCACCTCCTGTGGCTTCTCTGTCAACAGATCCACTTTCTCTTGCGTCCCTTTCATCATGAACTTCTTGTCAAGGGCAGCGATGAAACCCCTGAGCGCGTAGAAGTACTGGGTATCACGGGTGCCATCACGTCCCGTCAAGCCTTTCAGCGAGGTTCCATCAGTCAGATAGTCGTTGGAAACCTCCCCTTGGGCGCCTTGGTTCGTCACTGGCCTCGCTATCACCCACGTGGTGCCAGTGTTCATCTCATTAAAAGGGGGCCTAGCACACGGAATGGTACCCTCGAGTGGGCCATGCTCACTAGTGTCCTTGAGGACTCGGTCCATGTTGGAGGCCACTACCCCCCCTTTTTCATAGTTCTCACGCCACCAGCTGAGAGCTTGCGAATTCTCGCCAGCCAGACACGCAGGGATGATATCCCACAGATATTCAAAGTCAGAGGGAGTCTCTCTCAGGGTCTTCATCTGTGCATCGGTGAGCGTGCCAGCCCCGGACCTGAGCCTCCTTCTGACGTTGGCGTTGTGCTGCCGTACGAAATTCTCGCACATGTCGGCGAACTCCCTCAGGAACTTGGGACGATCTTCTTCCTTGGTGCCCGTGTAAATGGGCAGCGTACCAAGGTTGATGCGCGCGGAGTCAGTGTACTCCATGTCTTCCTCAAAGATTACCAACGGCTCTTGAGCCTGGGCCTCAGGCTGTACTGGTGCTTGGGCCTCAGGCTGTACTGGTGCTTGGGCCTCAGGCTGGCCACTGGCAGCCCCTTCCTCTCCTTCCAGCTCTGTGAAGTGCTGGCTCACCCGTATCGCTCTCTGGGCACGCCTCTCTGCCCTTTGTTGCTCCTGACGGTCAGTCTTGGATTCCGTTGCTATCTTCCCGGTGGAGAAGAGATACTGGTGTGAAGGCTCTTTTCACTCCACACTTCCCAGCTTACCAGTACGGATGAATCCGTCCCTGGCCTCACCTTTCAGTGCTTTGCTCTAAGTAGCAATCACCGCCAGGATAATCTCGTCCATGACTGGTGAGCAAGGTTTCGTCTGTGACCTGACCCTGTCTTATACTGGCTCTTCTAGATGTCCAGCAAGGTTGCCTCAGCCCTCAGTGTATCTGGTCCACGCAGTAAATCAGCAGAATGCCAGCATGGGTCAAGTGGCTGCAAAGAATGCTGTCGTGATGGTGTCCACTGACAGTCCTGTTTCGCTCTACGCCTTCAGGCGTACCAGTACGGATGAATCCGTCCCTGGCTTTACCGTCTGGTGCTTTGCTCCAGCAGGATGTCACTCCCCGAAATAGCCCAGCACATAATTCTCAACGCTGCAGTCATAGTGTACAATTGGCAACCGGTTCCGCTCTGATCGCTGTCGCTGTACTTTGCAAGACTGGTGAACCTCGAGTGCCGCAACAGTCTGCTTCCCTCAACCTCTTCCAAGGCTTACCAGTACGGATAAATCCGTCCCTGGCATCACCATTCAGAGGTCTCGTTCTTCAGGACTGCTGTTGGACTCTCGGCATTACAGACGACATGTCTGTAATATGGCACATTTTTGTTTTGAAAAAGACTGTTAATTACAGTTCTGACGCTATCGTACAAGAGCAAGTCCACAAATGTATATCTTTACAAGCAGAAGAATACTGTATCTTATAAATTATCTCATAACACTGCTGTTTTCGCGGTCTTAAGCGAGTCCTGGCTATTTTCGGAATCACTGTTACGAAGGCAAAACAAAAATGGGCGTCTGCCTCACTCTCGCACGCCGCCCTACTTATTCTCACTATCTCTTAACAAGTGTAACACCCGCTTAACTTTCCGTATCTCTTCACTGTCATAACTCCTCACGCGTACCGTACAGCGCGTATCATATGTTCGTCACAGAGACTGCTACAGCAAGTGTCACAACCCGGCTGAGGTACACGATAAGCCGTGGTTTGTGACAGACGGCTGAAAGGAGTAGTCGTGGGACGTCGTGTAGCATGGCGACGACTGCGCTCAGCCATCTTGTGTGCCTCTGCCGGGGACTTCTTCTTGAGGGTCATGCGTAGTTGTCGTAGTAGGACACTTTCAGAGGTAGCCCCGGCCGGACTTCTCCAGCTCCACGATGTCAACCGCCTACGCTGGTCCGCCAAGGAACTCTGGTACACCTCGGAGGCCCCCGGTGCAGCCAGATGCAGATCCTTGTAGTCGCTGGGCTGAACTGCTGGTGCCGCGTGATGAGCTC
Source organism: Cymbomonas tetramitiformis (assembly GCA_001247695.2). NCBI lineage: Eukaryota > Viridiplantae > Chlorophyta > Pyramimonadophyceae > Pyramimonadales > Pyramimonadaceae > Cymbomonas > Cymbomonas tetramitiformis. Next base: position 15,069 of record LGRX02030934.1, on the reverse strand, counting down.
GGATGCGTGGGGGAGGTCCATCAACATTACCGCGGTCAACCGGGACACCGTGTTCGGCACAGTAAGTCTCCCAACAAGAATGTGCTGTCGGTGGGGCTATCGGTGGAGTCAATGATCCCCGAGCAGGGGGGGAATTCTCCACTGAGAGGGGCCGTCTGCTCAAAATGGTAGCGCGCCGTGCGCGCTCTTGGCCACTGAAGGCAATCCGTGATGAACGGGGCCTCGGGCTGACGGTGGAGGGGGGCCGTGCGGCCACACCATGGGGTGAATCTGATGAAGCCTCTGTGCTCACTGGCGGGGCATGCTGCACTCGCGGTGAGACGGGCTTTGTCGGGGTACAGGCGGTGGCCTCGTCACGTGACGTCCGCGAGGGCCATGAAGGACGGGCTGCCACATTGGTATAGGGCTGCCTCTGTCCACGGGGTCGATGGAGATTTACTCCTCTTGCCCGGGAGCCCCTGTCGGCTCCCCACTCCGAAAAGCTGGATCCTCGGTGTTCGTGATGTCACACATGGCACACAGATCCCCATAGAGGTCCACGTCAGCATCCGCCAGAGCGAGGATCTCCTCCATCGTTTCCAGCTCTTCTGGATTGAGGGAATCCTCCTCGACTCTCTCCTCAATGACTTCTACGCAAGCCGCCACTTGCCCTGGCCTTCGCGCCAACCGCGCCGGGGCGTTGGCCTTCCAGATGGCCAGCTTCTTCTCGTCCGTGCAATTGGCCACCAAGTGCTCGAGACTGCCACATGCAAAACAGGGCCGTTCCCTCACCGCAGGTGCCGGTCGGGATCCTTGGGTCGCCGCTGTGCTTACATCCACAGGAGCCGCTGTTGCCGAGTCATCCCCAGCAGTCCCCGGCTCCCACGTGAGGGCCGCCAACGCAGGCCTCCTCGGAGGCCACCTAGGCCGACTAGCCGGGGCGTTACGTGGTGGAGCTTGCCGTTGTCGGTGTCCCATCTCCAACGCCACCTTGCGGGCGATGGTGTCGTGGAGAACCGCGTCCTCCATCACCTTAGCCGTCTCAATTTCCGTGGCCACGGAACGAACCTTCAAGATGGCGGAGGTGTCGGACCGTCCAAGTCGACGTTGTTCCTCTTCCCACTGCTCCGGGTGACTGGTGTCTAGCCCAAGATCCGCCAACTTGGAACCCACTTGAACGCTGTGTCGTAGTCCACCCCAAAAGAGCTCGAGAAGTTCCAGTTTGGTAACCTTACCGCAACCCCGCACTACGTCCGCCACGAAGTTGACAGTCGCGGTTCGGGTGGTGATGCGGGTGTAGAAAGCACCGGTCTTCTCCTCCGATCGCTGTCTCGTTGAGAGTAGCTCCGACTTCAGCCGTTTCAGGGCGTCCGTGGTGATGTCCACTGACAAGGCAAGATCGCCCATGAACCGCGGCACCGCTGCGTACCTCGCCTTCCACGCCTCTCCTTCGCTGCCTCCTGGCGCCATCTCCTCGACGTACAACCTCTGGGCCTTGGCCAACTTGGAGGTCTTGATCATCCACAGCAAGGTGGAGATGCTGAGCTGATTGTGTCCTTGCGCCTCACGCCGAAAGCTGGGAGTAGTGAGCGCCGCAATCACCGTCATGTGCTCCAGAAGTGCATTCACCGCCACAGAGAATTCCTCAAGGTCATCCATGGCCCGGCCCTTCGTGGAGTGATCACCGGGAAACTCCGGGAGGTCATCCACCAGCTTGCGGACGTCCTTCAAGAGCGAGCTCTCGTTCTTGATCGCGGTCTGGTAGGAGCGGTCGTCAGAGGTGTACATCGCCATGGGGTCCTCCGGAGCTCGTGCCACCCCGGCAGGTGGTCCCGTTGCTGCCGCATGCTGTGACGCCGTCGGTGAGAAGGTCGCGGCGTCGGCAGAAAGTCGGTGGGAAGGAGCCGGGAATGTGGAAGGGGCAGGCTGTAGAGGGGGTTGGGGCGTCTCAGAAGATGGCCCAAACGATGCTGCCAAGTACCACGGAGCGGCACAGACCTCCACCCAGGCTTGTAGCCCGTCCAGCTCGTAGGTCCCGGCCTCCGACTCCGTGAAGGCGTCCACCACTGGTCGTCTCGGGCATTGGTACCATTGAGACGGAATTCTGGAACGCCTCGTGCCTCGAATAGACTCCTCTGCCACCAAGCGGTCCACCAAGAGAGCGTAGGTGGAGGTCTCGGTGGTGTGCAGCGGACGTATCTCGGGGAAAGAGGTACTACCGGCCCCGCTCAGAATGTATCGAGCGGGACTCAACCCAAGATTGTCACAGATCTTCAGGGCTGCCGACAGACCATAGTGCGAGGAGGTGACCTCGGGTAGCGTCGCTGTAGTGGCCGATTCACCCGGGGGCACCCACAAGGAATCCCCTTGGGGAGTGACCACTAACAGCCGTGTAGTTGACGTCGACGGCCCCGCCCCCCCAGCCGGGTCACCATCAGGGTCGTCACCAGGGTCATCTCCAGGGTCGTCACCAGGGGCGTCCTCCGTGTCCTTATAGTCGCTACTCCGGCTTTTCGATTCTTCATCGGCGGCAAGCGGCTTCCCACCATTCCAGCCCAAGGTAAGCTGGCCTCCGCTGGTTGCATGTTGGGAGACGCTGGTTGCAAGCTGCTGGAACCCACTGGTTGCATGTTGGGGCTGGCGTGTTGCATGCCCCGCATGCCCCGCATGCCCCGGGGCATACCCTGCTGCATGCCCCACCGAGCCGGGTACATGCTCAGCCGGTTGTGTTGCATGCCCCGCATGCCCCGCATGCCCCGGGGCATGCCCCGCTGCATGCCCCACTGAGCCAGGTACATGCTCAGCTGGCTGTGCTGCATGCCCCGCATGCCCCGTATGCCCCGTATGCCCCGTATGCCCCGGGGCATGCCCGACTGAGCCGGGTGCATACTCAGCCGCTCCCGCTGCATGTTGTGGCTGGCCTTCACCAGACCCGTACACCACAGGGGTGTCCAAGCTTGCTCGACGTCTTCTCGCTAGACGCCGTTCCTCGGCCACCGCGCCCTCCGTTGCGGCAGCCTCTAGCTGAGCCATTTGGTCGCGTAAGCTCCCCGCCTCGGTCTCTGCGAGGAACCGAGCGGTCTCGGCGCGGACTACCCTCTGCAACACCTCCTGGTCCGTCATCTCCTTCCTCCGATGCCTCTCCAACTTGAGACGCCGCTCTCGTCGCTTGCGGCTATGCTGAGTGCCCGCTGCAGACTCATAGCCAGAACCGGATGTCGTGCTCCCAGGTTGAGACGCGTGAGCTTGGGAGAGGTCCTCGGTCACCACGTCTTGGGGCTCCGTGCGTATTGGCAAGGTTCTCCCAAGAGTATCTGGCCCCGAAGCACGGCGACGATGATGCGGCTGATGGGTTATCGCACACCCTCGTCAGGAGAAATAACGGTGGGAGGAATCGGTTCCATCAGCGGTGTCGGATACAGTCGTTGGGGGACCACTCTCATGTCTGTCGCCACCGCCCGCTCTGCAGCCGCCATGCGCTCTCGCGCTGCCCACCATTCCCTAGCACGTGCCTCCGACGCAGGGTCAGCTCCATATACCACATGGCACCTATGACTACCGGTAAAATGACCATCTAAGAATGAGTAAAGTTGTTGCTAAAGTCATCTTTCGTCCCGCCGAAAACCGCGTTCACACCCGCGACAGGTCAGCAGCCGCTCACTCATCCTACGTGGCAAAATAGGCGGCGAGCTTAGAAACATTTGTTTTTCAAGCGGTCTCAAAACATTTTTGACCCTGCGCGTGCTCTGACCTGCCTTATATATGTCGTTTGACTTAGAACAAGGTACCGGTTTTCTCTCTCACACTCCTTGCTACTAACTTTTCAGGTGACGCGGATTGATTTAAAAAAACATCCACCACATAAAGATGCGACTAGAGTTTTTCAGATTTTAGAAGGGGTTTTTAGAAAACTTTTAGTGTGGCCGAATTTCGAGTTCGGGTCTCAGTTGATAGGAACTGACCGCGTTCGCTGCTGACACGAGGACCACTGTGTAAGTCCCGAATTTCCGCTGATAGGCTTGAACTATTGCGGTGCACTCTGTTCTGCATCGCATGCGCTCAGACTTGGTCACAGCCTTTTTTGACCTCACAGGAAGGTTTTAAGCTTTTTACTTAAAGGGAGCAGCGCGTCCAGAGAATACACAGTATTCTGAGCGACTGTCAAAAAACGACATTTTAATGGCACCCGGAACTTTGGCGAAATTTGAAATGGCAAGACGGGCTGTACGATTTATAAGATCTGCGTAAGATTGACGGCAGATGCAGGGGCGGAACTTTGGCGAAATTCAGGGCGAGGAGGATAGGAACGTCAGATCTTGCCTAGTCACGATGCCGAGTTAATCGTGGTGTCGAGGGACTCCGTCATGGTTTCACAAACACGAGTTCCCTGAATTTCTGCAATGGTTCGGATCAGGTCACTTTGTCATTTTTGGGACGAAAGATTTGCTTCGCGTTTCAAAGATTCACCTCTCGCAGTCGCAAACGCTGAACGTCATAGTCAGCAGTGCCGTTCGTAAGTTATTAAGTATGGAAATCTAGGTTATCGGCTGCCCGCCCCAACTTTGTTGCGCTACTGCAGGCACACCCGCTTGTGATTTTAATCACATTACATGAAGTGCAATTTTTTCAACGTCCGTAACGAATATAAATGTATTCACAAGCCGAATACCTTTCTTTTGAGCTCTTAATCGACCCCATCCGCAACCGCATCAGCTTCGTTTGCAGTCGCCACTGCAAGCTAAGCCGATGCGGTTCAAGATAGGGTCGACTAATTCACGGCAGCCGAGGGGTTTTCGTGCGTTCTAGCGCAAGAAAGTTACGGGATATATTCGTATTAATATTATGAATATATCCCGTAAGTTTCAGGTCATACCTTGAAGCATGCTTCAAACAGTCGCATATTGGCATGAGGCGTTTTGGGTTCGGGTTTTGATTTACCCAAAACTGCCTTGCCAGAATTGGAGTTGTCGTGCACCCCAACTCACGAAACCTGGCAGATATATTCATAACAATATCATGAATATATCCCGTCAGTTTCAGGTCATACCTTGGAGCATACTTCAAACAGTCGCATATTGGCATGCGGCGTTTTGGGTTTGGGTTTTGATTTACCCAAACCCAAAACTGCCTTGCAGAATTGGAGTTGTCGTGCACTCCAACTCACGAAACCTGGCAGATATATTCATAACAATGTTTTGAATATATCCTGGAAGTTTCATGTCATACCTTGGAGCATACTTCAAACAGTCGCATATTGGCATGAGGCGTTTTGGGTTTTGATTTACCCAAACCCAAAACTGCCTTGCAGAATTGGAGTTGTCGTGCACTCCAACTCACGAAACCTGGCAGATATATTCATAACAATATTATGAATATGTCCTGGAAGTTTCAGGTCATACCTTGGAGCATACTTCAAACAGTCGCATATTGGCATGAGGCGTTTTGGGTTTTGATTTACCCAAACCCAAAACTGCCTTGCAGAATTGGAGTTGTCGTGCACTCTAACTCACGAAACCTGGCAGATATATTCATAACAATATTATGCATATATCCCGGAAGTTGCAGGGCCTGCCGTTAAGTATGCTTCAAACAGTCGCATCTTGACAAGAGGCGTTTTGGGTTTAGATTTATCCTCTTGTCAAGATGTGACCGTTTCGAGCGTACTCGACGGCATGCCCTGAAACTTACGGGATATATTCATGATATTGATACAAATATATCCCGTAAGTTTCTTGCGCTAGAACGCACGAAAACCCCTCAGCTGCAATGAATTAGTCGACCCTATCTTGAACCGCATCGACTTAGCTTGCAGTCGCGACTGCAAACGAAGCTGATGCGGTTGCGGATGGGGTCGATCAAGAGCTCAAAAGAAAGGTATTCACCTTGTGAGTACATTTATATTCGTTACGAACGTTGAAAAAAATTGCACTTCATGTAATGTGATTAAAATCACAAGCGGGTGTGCCTGCAGTAGCGCAACAAAGTATCTAGGTTATCGGCGAGCAGCCGATAACCTAGATTTCCATACTTAATAAGTAACAAACGGCACTCCCCTCGACTGCAATATTTTACCGCTGCGATATTTCCTCTGTTCTTCAGAGCAATTCCGCCCCGTTTCGTGACGTGGCAGTCGTCGTCTGCGAACTGCACTGTGTACACAGCGAAGAAACTTGAATTAAATCTGTGAAATCTCCACCATGGAATATTTTTTAATCGTCGGTTATCAGCGACGCGCCATTTGGCAGGGCCCAAATAAAATGTCGTTTTTCGACAGTGGCTCAGAATAGCGTGAATTCTCTGGCGGGACTTGTGTGTCCTCGGGTCTAATCACCCCTGCTCCCCCCTCTAACTCTGTCGGACTTTGCTGTGTGCAGATTCGCTTGGAGAGTTGCAAAAAAACTCCCAAGAAGGTATACCAAAGGTATATTTTTTTCACGGGCTGTTTTGAGCTTAAGAGTAGCTGTTTTTTTCAGTTGACGAAGCCCGTAATAACTAGTTTTGTGGAGGCTAGAATTGTTGAGCGCGGCAGCGCCGAGAAAATACGAATGAGACTGCAGCAGGCCCAATGCAGCCTGCGAGCCTCATCTTTTTACCTTAGTTTGGTTTGCCTAAGGCACAGGCCTTCTGGCGGGTGCATATCTTGTCTCCATAGTGCTGCTAGTATGAGTGGCATTTTTGGGGCTGCAGTCTGAGTGTTGGGGCGAACTCCACTCAGCTTGGGTTGAATTCCCAACAGTCCCGTGAGGGGGGGGGGCGGATGCAAGTGCTGCAGGTGAAGAGAAACGTATTCCCCTGTTGCCGAAGGACTTGCGACCGGCTAGCACTCCCTATTAGAGGGAACGTACCCTCCGGTTTGCTGCACTTTTGATAGGGGGAAAAGGTGGAACCCTAACTGCCGGTTGCATGATTCAACACGCCGGCAGGGACGGATGAGCTCGGCAAGGTGTGCAGAACCAGTGCGATATTTTTCGGGACTGAAGTCTGAGTATTGGGTCTCACCCGGCTCAGCTTGGGTTAAAATCCCAACAGTTCCGGGGGGGGGGTGATGCAGGAACCGACGGTGACCGTACGTGACGACATCGCCGTCGGTTCCGCCGGCAACCGCATAGCATGGCCTGGGAAAGCACTTAATAAATAGTTGAATAGTCACGTGTATAAACCGTTTATTTGATATGGCGCTCCCTCTGTGAGTGACGCAGGCGCTTTCAAGTGCACGGTATAGGTCTGCGCATCCGTTGTAACGGCCTGTGTTCGCTGTAAGGCTGAAGATGGCCGGGATCGTCGATCGCCAGTTGTAGTAGGCTGACTCCTATTTAGGACTTGAAAAGCATATATACTAGTTGTAATATATGCACTCTGGTTGTAGAACTAGGCTTGAATAGGTTGCTGTGTTGGTATTATTATTAATAACAGTGATATTTACGTGATTTCGCGAATAACATAACTTGTGTCCAATTTGAGGTTTCAAGACTTCTAGGAATTTTTGTCGTACATAAATATTTTGTATGGACATGTATTATAAAGTAAGTACACATATGATAACAATTTTCACGTTCCCGGCTCATTAAGGGTGCTAGCACGCTCAAACCCTATCTTATAAGTCCTACACCCCCCCGAGTTTTACATATGTTGCACACCAAATGCATTCGAATCAGCCGAAATGGACCGCACCATCGTTTTCGGCAACATCGAAATAGATAATATTGCTATCAACATTGGTAGCATGCATTGGAGAACTCTCCGGGCAATACCCAAACCCCTTAGATGGTCAATTCGACCCCCCCCCAGGTGCCATGTGACTGGAGATGGAGGCGGTGGAAAGTAAACGGGTAGTGTCCATGGATCCCCGTAGGTGGTCGACATCGGCGCGGGAGTGTACGGGGCGTGTGTCAACACGCCTGGGGCATGGGGTAGCGGCGAGCCTGTGGCATAATGGTGTGGCATGCCAAAGGGTTGTGGCGGCATACTGGTGGCATAGGGAAAGCTCGGGGCAGATTGGAATTGCGGTTGCATGCTCGTCGCGTGCGGGGGCTGGCGCGTCGCATGCCCCGCATGCCCCACATACCCCGTATGCCCCGTATGCCCCGTATGCCCCGTATGCCCCGTATGCCCCGCTGCAAGCTCAGCCTGCCATGCTGCATACGGCTGCACGCTGCCCCAACCACTCTCTTGTTGTTGAAACACAAAGGGAAGGGTTGGGGAAAGGGCGTGCAAGGACTGGCTCTGAAGCATGCTGGGCTGCCCCGCATGCCCCGCATGCCCCGGGGCATACCCCACTGTATGCCCCACTGAGCTGAGTTGCATGCCGTGTTGCATGCTGGGTTGCACGCCGATGTGCATGCTGAAGGGCACGTCCGGGGCAGGTTGATGTACGTCTACAGCCTGCCCAGTACCGACCCCTGCGATGGAAGCGGTTAGTGGAGAGGGGTCTGAGGGGGTCAAAGGGAAGGTGGTGGTGGAAGGGCCCGAAGGCCCAGGCGCGGTGGAAGCGGTTGGTGGAGAGGGGTCTGAGGGTGTCAAAGGGAAGGTGGTGGTGGAAGGGTGCATGGCGGTGGTGGAAGGGTGCATGGCGGTGGTGGAAGGGGGCAGCGGTCCAGAAGAAGACATATGTATGACCGTTATGACAATATGACCACTATGACAGTGTCAAATATGGCCGTATGATATTTCCAATAGAATACTAGTTGTCCAATAGAACCAAAATATCACCAAAAGCTGTTAAGAACTTCGCCAGAAGGTATGAATAACTTCCTCCAGAAGGTAGAAGGTACCAACTGCCAAAAATAGCCTTAAGTATGGTGAGGATACAAGATCTGGCTCATCTGACTCTAATCTCTTCTAGGATGCTTAAAAACTGAAAGTTTTTTTGCTATTTGTGCTATTCCGCAAAGTTTTATCATAGTCCCCAGCGGTCTTGCTTATTTATGTCTCAGAAGGAAGCTTGCACTTTCCCCCCCCCATACTTAAGCTCACACTTAAGGAACAGCAACAAATCTTAGCATCCGCAACATCTGGCAAACACCCAGCAAAAAGCGGCCATACGGGTCCACCAAAGACGTCCACGCGCATAATATGCCAGCTCTATAGCCGTCGGAGTGGACCAGAACCGAACATTTTTAAGATCAAGTGTCAAATCTCGCCCAGAGCCTTAAGAAAAAGCAAGATAACGCAGATCCCAACTAAATCATCCACAAAGAAGATCCCGTAGCGAAACTTCTCCGTGTTTTTACTGCACGTAACGCGCGCAATTTGAGCCGTCGAACGCAAGCAGAGACAACTTAAAACTCAAAAACGAAAAGTCGCCCAAGTCATCTCGCAGCCGCATCTTAAGTCCCCACAGAAGATCTTCAACCAAATCCTTCACAAAGAAGGTCCCATAGCGAAACTCTCCCGTGTTTACAACGCACGTACTGCGCGTATTTTGAGCCGTCAAACGCAAGCTGAAGCCGCTCAAAACGCAAACACCAAAGTCGCCATCTCCAACATCATGTAACTCGCAGATCCCACAGGTCCACAGAACGTTCCCATCATCTGAGAACCAATTTGTACCAGACACACTCCTGATAACTTATACATATTTTTCTCTTTATTTTCCTTTCTTTTCTTTTATCTTCTTTCTTTTCTTTTTATGTTTTCTATTGTTTTTGGTGTATCACATAGGCTTCTAGCCGTTATATTCCACTGTTTAATTGCATGACATATACTGGCTACACAGCCTAGCAATACTATCACTTTTCGATATAATGTATGGTCGCGAACCTATAACATCTATATCCTTATGTTCAGTCTTGGCATAATAAAGCCTAACACTAACATGTACAACTTGTCCTTAATTCATTCAATCAACACTCACTGAGGTTCACTTTTCCCAAGCTTCCCCTTTCATCATGTTGCTCTTTAACTCACTAGCAGGATTCCTAGATTGACATCTGTCATCGGCCAATTACCAGCAGACCATGCCTGATTCTGTTTACTCCTCCACCAATCATCAGGCAGATCATGATACTTGTATTGCCATTGCAGATCTTCTCCTGGAATCTACCATGAATCATTTCATTACAGATCTTCTCCTGAAATCTGCTTTGTCATCGATTATTTTCCCCACTCGCTCACTTATGTGAATATCCGATAATTCCCCATTATTCGCGAGTGGGGCATGCACGCTCGGGGCATGTCCATGGGGCATACGCCTCGGGGCATACCCATGGGGCATACGCCTCGGGGCATACCCATGGGGCATACGCCTCGGGGCATACCCATGGGGCATACGCCTCGGGGCATACCCATGGGCCATACGTTGGCACTGGCCAGGATATTTCAAATTTTGATTAAAAATTTGGGTGCGCTTTTGGCCTGAAAAAATTTTCAAAATTTGATCAAAATTTGGGTGCGTTCTTCAAAATAAGTCAAAATTTGATTAGAAGATGTAAAAAAATAGATTAAAAATATGGGCGGGATTGGTGAAAAATCTGGGGGGGATATCGAATATGTCTCCGCGATCGCGATGGTTGCTGTCATTCCCATACTTTACACGTCGACGTGAGACGTGACACAGACGGATACCGCATTACCGCCGCAATTCAAGTTCTGATCTTCTCAAGTATCTTCAAGGCAGTCAAATTGTGAAAGTGAGGCCATCCGTTGAGAGTTCTCAGCATTCGGAATGCCTGTCCTATCTCTCGTAGCAGCTTATTCGGATTCTTCCGGAGAGGATTCCGATGGTGAAACAGGCTTGCGCCATGTCCACCTGCATGGCGCTGACGGGGAGGGCTCCGATCGTCCGAGCGATAGCGATATCGACGACTCTCTTCGTCGCCCGAGTTCTCGGCTAGAGCTAGCTTACGCCAGGAACAAATCGTTGCCTCTTGTTAACGCTTTCGACAAGTTCAAAAGAAAGCGTTCCGAGGACTCCACCAGTGGCCCCGCCAAGCTGAACAAATTAGTATGAAATAGGTTCTTAGGCCAATTTGGGTGATTGTAAAAGAAATAGGGGCCTAGGGCAAGCGTCTCCGCGTCTCGGCGAACCGGTTTGGGCGTGTATGGGGCCCGCGAGATCGGCTAATTATTGAAAAAAAATTAGGAAAAATTTAGGGGCCTTTTCAAAAAGGGAGGAAAAATTTAGGTGACTTTAGGAAAATTTTCAAAAGAAAATTTGGGTCAATTAAAAAAAATGTGGGCCAGAGCCAAGCCATACGCCTAGGGGCATACCCATGGGCCATACGCCTCGGGGCATACCCATGGGGCATACGCCTCGGGGCATACCCATGGGGCATACGCCTCGGGGCATACCCATGGGGCATACGCCTCGGGGCATACCCATGGGGCATACGCCTCGGGGCATACCCATGGGGCATACGCCTCGGGGCATACCCATGGGGCATACGCCTCGGGGCATACCCATGGGGCATACGCCTCGGGGCATACCCATGGGGCATACGCCTCGGGGCATACCCATGGGGCATCCCTACAAATTATTGGCCCATTCATCCGTGTGGATTTGCATATGGACAGCGTATGGATATCGTAAGGACCCATATGGACAACCGTATGGACGGTCTGAGCAGATTTCTGGCGAAACCTTGATGAATATGTAAGAACCATACGGACGACGCGTAATTGTGGTGTCCATATGAAAATGTCCCATGGACATCGTAAGGATTTCATATGGACACCGTATGGACCACCATATGGACACCGTATGGACAGAAAACATGTCCACATGGTGTCCATACGCGTGGACAGAGGCACTAATCACCCGCACGACAGCGCAGGGACACCGTATGGAAACCCGTGTGGATAGCGTATGGACACCGTAACCGGACGTGCGGACAACGTATGGACAACCGTAAGGACATCGTATGGACAGCGCATGAAAATCGTAATCGCACGTGCGGACACCGTATATAATCCCGCAAGGACGGCGTATGGACGGCGTATGGACATCGTAAACGTGCGCGCGGACGGCATATGGACTCCCATAAGGACAACGTATGTACGTCGCATGGACATCATAACCAGACGTGCGGACAACGTATGGATAGCCGTAAGGACAGCGTATGGACATCATAATCGCACATGCGGACACCGTATGTAATACCGTAAGGACAGCATATGGACGACGCATGGACATCGTAAACGCGCGTGCGGAGGGCATATGGACGCCCATAAAGAAAGCGTATGGACGACGCATGGACATCGTAACCGCACGTGCGGATACCGCAAGGACACCAAGTGGACAGTCGAATATAGATAGTCCAGACGTATGGACACGTGCGTCCGTACGTGTGGACGACGTCCTTATCCGGATGAACGTCGCTGTCCGTGCGGATGGAAACTTATTTACTTAGTATATTTTACATATCCACGCGTATGGACATCGGTGTCCGTACGTGTGGATAGCTTGTGATAATACTTATCCATGCGTATGGACGATCCCATCCACACGTATGAACAAGACGTCCGTACGTGTGAACACCGTATGGAAAGACGTAAGATTTGTCAGCACGACAGAGCAGGACACTGCAGGACATTCACGAATGGTACACGTATATACAAAATGTTTACAAAATATTGTGCTATTCTAGCCTAGCTTCTCGGCTTCTTTCCTGGCCTCTGGTCTTCTTTGGCAGGTGCAAGTGCATTCTTTTTCTTTTTAAATCTAAGAGGTGACTTTTTGGCAGCCTCGTTCTTGGAACCGCCCCCCTCCTTCTTCTCCTCCTCCTCCTCCTCCTCCTTCTTCTCCTCCTCGGACGCCTCCTCATCGTCCACAGCCTCTCCTTCCTCTTCTTCATTAGCAGCGACAGCCTCATCCTCGCCAGCCTCAACAACCGTCCCATCATCATCATCCTCATCATCGTCCGCGTTACCCTTTTCCTCCTCAACATCCGCATCGTGCATCTCTTCCTTCTGACACCCCCGCACGTCCTGAAACCAGTGACGGCTCGTTCCTCTCGTATGACACTGCAAGTGAATGCAACCTAAGTAAGTGCATTAAGAGCAAAGACAACAAATGACAAGCTAAATGCAACTAGAACAATACAAGCAAACACACCGTGACGGGGGGATATCCACGGTCCCGTTCCGATACCTCAGCAGGCTCCAACTTCAGGCCGGCCAGTTTTCTCCCTGTCATCCTCTCGGGATACAGCTTGTCCGTGTTGGCGTGCCTCAAGTAGGCCTTGTGTATCCTGCGTACATAAACCACTTGTTAGACGGCGTCCTTACATATGTACACCGCCTTCCACCCGTATGGACGGCACAATAAATGGTGTCCACGCGTATGGACAGCGAAACAACACCACGCACACATGTACACATGGCCGTTCGCGTAAGTGCAAAAGGTAAAAATGTGAACGTTGCTGGGGAAGGCAGGGAGGGAGGGAGGACTTGCCAGATAACATTTTTTCTTACTATAACTGACTGGAGGTTGTGCTCCAGCATCTCCATCGTTTTATTAGCCGTCCCGGTGCGGAGTTGCTCGGCACTCACGAGCTCATCCACCATGGACATGTGGTGGGATAACATCCTCTCCACGGGGATAACGTCCCCCTTCTCTGGGAGGTGCACCACAAACTCCACGTACAGCTCGTAGGTATCCCTGGGCAAAAGCATCGGCTTCTCGTTTAAGGATTTCCCCGGCCCGATGGCGGCGACGGTTGCCCGACCGATGACGAGGTTGGATAGGCCAGTTTTGGTGGCCTTGCCGGTGTCGTAACCGTCACCGATACGACCCACGTCCGCCTGGGGGGTGGCAAACACGTCAACCTGGTCCCCGACAGCCAAAGGGCCCTCCAGGTTGGGGGAGTGCTCGTCTGCCTGCGGCGCCGACCCTTCGGAGACCGTCTGTTGGGGCGCTTCCACCTGGACACCGTGGGGACGACGTATGGACTAAGTCGTTCGTACGGGCGACACACGCGTGGAAACATATAAGAAAAACAGTTAAGAACTGGCGCTCACTAGCCAAAACGTACACCCCTGTGGACAACGTGCAAACTACGTGGTTCATAAGCGTGGAAACAATCAAGCGGCACAAGTTGAAAAAAGGTTCACATAACCACGCGCCTGGACACCGTTGGACAGCGAGTGGACACCGCAGTTTACAGGCGGAAGAGCACAAAAGTTACCTTCGGTTTCTTTTCAGGGGCTTCAGGGGCTTGGGCACCAAGCGCTTTGAAGATCTCAAAGTGCTTGCCTTCGGTGAGTGGGTTCCCAGCAGCCACTGCCAGAGCCACCTGCAGGCACGCATCTGTCTCCTCCGGGGTCGGCATATCCCTGTGCCCGTACACCTTGTACCCGGCCGCTGGCCCCTTGTACCGGATGTGAAACCCGTCGGGGAAGTCCTGGGTGACCTTAAATTTCCAGCGACCGGGCCCATCCGAGTTATTTTTTAAATAACTCAACCGGTTGGTGACGTATGTTTTGACCATGCGCAGGGGCACCTGCGGGTGTCGGGACTGGATATGCTTGGATATCTTGTTGTGCACGGCCACCCCGATGACGGCGACCGTCCCAGGGGGCAGCTTGCCTGTTCCATGCCAGTCGTCGATTATCTCCCGGGCGTCTTCCTTCATGTCGTTTAAAACTTGGGCGCCCGGGTCCAACACCAACCGCTCTGTATTTGCGGCCTGCGCAGCCTCTGCAGGGTTGGCTGCACCCCCCGCCCCGGCAGCCCCTGCAAACATCAGCATTTGCTGCTGCATGCTCTGCATTTGCTGCATCATTTGCTGCATCGCGGAGTTTGACCCGGTCGCCTCGACCAAGTTGGTTTGGCGACGGGTCGGTGTCGTGGAAGTGGGGGCGGGGGGTGGTGATTTTGGTTTCTGTGTGCGTTGTCTTCCGGGCTGAACTCGCAATCTGGTCATGTTGGGAACTTACGAAACAAAAAAGCGAGGAGGTTCGTTTGCTGGAGGACTGTGGGCGTTTGTATTTGGCTTACTTTTGGCGGCGATGGCATGAAAACGGTCTTCACGGGCGTGGACAGCGCTGCCTTCGTGGCGTTCATCCGTACAGTACGGGCGGCCGAACGTATGACCGTTGAGCTGGTGTATGAGACAGCGTCGTCCATGGGCGATTTTGAACATGCATGTCTCA
>LGRX02030933.1:0-17206 GCA_001247695.2 Cymbomonas tetramitiformis | reverse complement strand
TACGCCTCGGGGCATACCCATGGGGTATACGCCTCGGGGCATGCCCATGGGGCATACGCCTCGGGGCATACCCATGGGGCATACGCCTCGGGGCATACCCATGGGGCATACGCCTCGGGGCATACCCATGGGGCATACGCCTCGGGGCATACCCATGGGGCATACGCCTCGGGGCATACCCATGGGGCATCCCTACAAATTATTGGCCCATTCATCCGTGTGGATTTGCATATGGACAGCGTATGGATATCGTAAGGACCCATATGGACAACCGTATGGACGGTCTGAGCAGATTTCTGGCGAAACCTTGATGAATATGTAAGAACCATACGGACGACGCGTAATTGTGGTGTCCATATGAAAATGTCCCATGGACATCGTAAGGATTTCATATGGACACCGTATGGACCACCATATGGACACCGTATGGACAGAAAACATGTCCACATGGTGTCCATACGCGTGGACAGAGGCACTAATCACCCGCACGACAGCGCAGGGACACCGTATGGAAACCCGTGTGGATAGCGTATGGACACCGTAACCGGACGTGCGGACAACGTATGGACAACCGTAAGGACATCGTATGGACAGCGCATGAAAATCGTAATCGCACGTGCGGACACCGTATATAATCCCGCAAGGACGGCGTATGGACGGCGTATGGACATCGTAAACGTGCGCGCGGACGGCATATGGACTCCCATAAGGACAACGTATGTACGTCGCATGGACATCATAACCAGACGTGCGGACAACGTATGGATAGCCGTAAGGACAGCGTATGGACATCATAATCGCACATGCGGACACCGTATGTAATACCGTAAGGACAGCATATGGACGACGCATGGACATCGTAAACGCGCGTGCGGAGGGCATATGGACGCCCATAAAGAAAGCGTATGGACGACGCATGGACATCGTAACCGCACGTGCGGATACCGCAAGGACACCAAGTGGACAGTCGAATATAGATAGTCCAGACGTATGGACACGTGCGTCCGTACGTGTGGACGACGTCCTTATCCGGATGAACGCGTCGCTGTCCGTGCGGATGGAAACTTATTTACTTAGTATATTTTACATATCCACGCGTATGGACATCGGTGTCCGTACGTGTGGATAGCTTGTGATAATACTTATCCATGCGTATGGACGATCCCATCCACACGTATGAACAAGACGTCCGTACGTGTGAACACCGTATGGAAAGACGTAAGATTTGTCAGCACGACAGAGCAGGACACTGCAGGACATTCACGAATGGTACACGTATATACAAAATGTTTACAAAATATTGTGCTATTCTAGCCTAGCTTCTCGGCTTCTTTCCTGGCCTCTGGTCTTCTTTGGCAGGTGCAAGTGCATTCTTTTTCTTTTTAAATCTAAGAGGTGACTTTTTGGCAGCCTCGTTCTTGGAACCGCCCCCCTCCTTCTTCTCCTCCTCCTCCTCCTCCTCCTCCTTCTTCTCCTCCTCGGACGCCTCCTCATCGTCCACAGCCTCTCCTTCCTCTTCTTCATTAGCAGCGACAGCCTCATCCTCGACAGCCTCAACAACCGTCCCATCATCATCATCCTCATCATCGTCCGCGTTACCCTTTTCCTCCTCAACATCCGCATCGTGCATCTCTTCCTTCTGACACCCCCGCACGTCCTGAAACCAGTGACGGCTCGTTCCTCTCGTATGACACTGCAAGTGAATGCAACCTAAGTAAGTGCATTAAGAGCAAAGACAACAAATGACAAGCTAAATGCAACTAGAACAATACAAGCAAACACACCGTGACGGGGGGATATCCACGGTCCCGTTCCGATACCTCAGCAGGCTCCAACTTCAGGCCGGCCAGTTTTCTCCCTGTCATCCTCTCGGGATACAGCTTGTCCGTGTTGGCGTGCCTCAAGTAGGCCTTGTGTATCCTGCGTACATAAACCACTTGTTAGACGGCGTCCTTACATATGTACACCGCCTTCCACCCGTATGGACGGCACAATAAATGGTGTCCACGCGTATGGACAGCGAAACAACACCACGCACACATGTACACATGGACGTTCGCGTAAGTGCAAAAGGTAAAAATGTGAACGTTGCAGGGGAAGGCAGGGAGGGAGGGAGGACTTGCCAGATAACATTTTTTCTTACTATAACTGACTGGAGGTTGTGCTCCAGCATCTCCATCGTTTTATTAGCCGTCCCGGTGCGGAGTTGCTCGGCACTCACGAGCTCATCCACCATGGACATGTGGTGGGATAACATCCTCTCCACGGGGTAAACGTCCCCCTTCTCTGGGAGGTGCACCACAAACTCCACGTACAGCTCGTAGGTATCCATGGGCAAAAGCATCGGCTTCTCGTTTAAGGATTTCCCCGGCCCGATGGCGGCGACGGTTGCCCGACCGATGACGAGGTTGGAAAGGCCAGTTTTGGTGGCCTTGCCGGTGTCGTAACCGTCACCGATACGACCCACGTCCGCCTGGGCGGTGGCAAACACGTCAACCTGGTCCCCGACAGCCAAGGGGCCCTCCAGGTTGGGGGAGTGCTCGTCTGCCTGCGGCGCCGACCCTTCGGAGACCGTCTGTTGGGGCGCTTCCACCTGGACACCGTGGGGACGACGTATGGACTAAGTCGTTCGTACGGGCGACACACGCGTGGACACATATAAGAAAAACAGTTAAGAACTGGCGCTCACTAGCCAAAACGTACACCCCTGTGGACAACGTGCAAACTACGTGGTTCATAAGCGTGGAAACAATCAAGCGGCACAAGTTGAAAAAGGGTTCACATAACCACGCGCCTGGACACCGTTGGACAGCGAGTGGACACCGCAGTTTACAGGCGGAAGAGCACAAAAGTTACCTTCGGTTTCTTTTCGTCAGGGGCTTCAGGGGCTTGGGCACCAAGCGCTTTGAAGATCTCAAAGTGCTTGCCTTCGGTGAGTGGGTTCCCAGCAGCCACTGCCAGAGCCACCTGCAGGCACGCATCTGTCTCCTCCGGGGTCGGCATATCCCTGTGCCCGTACACCTTGTACCCGGCCGCTGGACCCTTGTACCGGATGTGAAACCCGTCGGGGAAGTCCTGGGTGACCTTAAATTTCCAGCGACCGGGCCCATCCGAGTTATTTTTTAAATAACTCAACCGGTTGGTGACGTATGTTTTGACCATGCGCAGGGGCACCTGCGGGTGTCGGGCCTGGATATGCTTGGATATCTTGTTGTGCACGGCCACCCCGATGACGGCGACCGTCCCAGGGGGCAGCTTGCCTGTTCCATGCCAGTCGTCGATTATCTCCCGGGCGTCTTGCTTCATGTCGTTTAAAACTTGGGCGCCCGGGTCCAACACCAACCGCTCTGTATTTGCGGCCTGCGCAGCCTCTGCAGGTTTGGCTGCACCCCCCGCCCCGGCAGCCCCTGCAAACATCAGCATTTGCTGCTGCATGCTCTGCATTTGCTGCATCATTTGCTGCATCGCGGAGTTTGACCCGGTCGCCTCGACCAAGTTGGTTTGGCGACGGGTCGGTGTCGTGGAAGTGGGGGCGGGGGGTGGTGATTTTGGTTTCTGTGTGCGTTGTCTTCCGGGCTGAACTCGCAATCTGGTCATGTTGGGAACTTACGAAACAAAAAAGCGAGGAGGTTCGTTTGCTGGAGGACTGTGGGCGTTTGTATTTGGCTTACTTTTGGCGGCGATGGCATGAAAACGGTCTTCACGGGCGTGGACAGCGCTGCCTTCGTGGCGTTCATCCGTACAGTACGGGCGTCCGAACGTATGACCGTTGAGCTGGTGTATGAGACAGCGTCGTCCATGGGCGATTTTGAACATGCATGTCTCAATTTCTTTTTTCTTTTTCAAATTGGTATCAGAGTCCTCTCTGTAGGGAAACGCGGTTTTATGAATATAAGTTTTGCCGTGCAGCGGGTTTCCATCATCGTGGGTGCTTGGCCGAGTGGTCAAATGTTGGTAAGCCGAACGCGTTACACGCGAGGGTGAGGGGTTCGAATCCCCTTGGAGGCATGGGCATCCACGATACCCCTTGTGGTCTAGCGATATGAGGCGATTGCCGCCGACGACGCCGCTAGTCCACAAGGGGCGTCGTGGGTGCCCACCCACGCCTCCATGCCATTTTAAGTTTCGGTAACTCATGGAGACCGTCCGATTAAGACTGGGGGGTTCATCTGGACCGTCGATTGCACTGTCCGCTGGGAAACAATCCCACTGAGTGCCTGTTCTGGGGTAAATCGCAAGCAGCGAGAGGGCGTCTAACCCCCCTCCCGCTTAATTTTTTTTTTTGTCCCCCCGCTCCGATTTTAGCCCTCCATCGGCCTTTTTAAGGGATTTTTTTTTTTGCCATTTTTTCGCTAAGTATTTCTACCCAAGTGTCCACCGTGTGGTAAAATGTGCTGTCCGTACGCTGTCCATACGGTTTGTATGTTTTTATTTTCCATGAGGTCCAGTTTCATGTCATATGAACGGTCTGAAAAAGGCCGTCCATGGGACATGAATCATACGGACAGTCAAGGCTAACTCGGATGGACAGCGTATGGACTGCTAACTGACGTTTCCACGCGTGTGGACATTTTTCAACAAAAAGCGTACAAACACTATAAAGTCGTACGAAAACTCGTAATTCAGCGTGTGCTTTTCCTATCCATCCATGCGGACTGTTCAAAATGTGCTGATTTTTCCAACCATATGGACAGACCGTCCATGGGACATGCCCACGTGTGGAAATGTGCTTATTCATACGAAAATTCGTACGAACCCCACATGGACAGCTAACTGACGTTTCCACGCGTGTGGACAACCGCTCTCATGGACTAGAATGCTTGCGGAATCCACACGGACAACACATAGCGTCCATCCTTAATCTAACGTGTGGACCACGAGTTTACAACCTTGACGTAAGTGTCGGTGCATTCGCGCAGATGTGACATGGAACGTATGAACACCGTTGTCCATACGCTGGAAACCTAAGCCTAGCGTACGAACGCCGTACGTACGACGCACGGACGACCAAAGATGCCATTTTGTCCCTGCGTTCAATGCAATGGTGAAAGGTGGTTATCCAGTAAGCAAACTCTCCGGCACGTGCGTGCCAATGGACTTTATGGTGATCGATCGCCGTCACCAGAGCGACAACAAGATGAACATAGTGAGGAGGAGGAATTCCCAGAAGATGTTGCCATCCACGAGGCAGCAGATGCGACGATCAAAAAAATCAATCGGCTCTTCTTGGGACCTCAAGAGGACCCAAGCGCAGAGGTAGGTCTTCCTTATCAGCTAAGTCAGCAATTCATCAGCATTCATCACATTCATGCCTTCTTTGAGGATGTGTGTGTGTGTGTGTGTTTGTGTGCGCAGGAAAGTCTAGAAAACGTCCAAGCGTCCGCTGACGTTGTGGCGAACAATTTCGTGTTGGATCTTCTCGTCTCCCACAACCACCACAACAGCTCGCAGGCCTACTTCGATGCGATTCTGAACATTCTGCGTGTTCACTACGTCGACAAAGTAGCCGATAGTGCACATACTCACATCGCAGAGGTTCCATCTACCTATGCACAAGTATTGCAGAAGTGGAAGGAGATGTTCAAGGGATACAACGAAGTGGACGTTTGCCCCGAGTGCTCCGAATTCTTTCAGGACGAGCACGCCAACCGCGACAAGTGTCCGAAATGCCTGGAACCGAGATACGAGGACGGAAAGACGGTGAAGGGGGTATACATTCCTGGTCGAGCTCGCTGTATTTTTCGATGGTGGCCGCTCGAAACGCTGTTCACCGTATTCTTCCTGACGCCGGAGTTAGCCATGCTAGCGCGTACGTGGTGGAAAGAAGGCATGTTGGACAAAGACCCCCGAGCGGAGGTACATGGTATACTGGGTGAGTTTACTCCGAAATTTCAATCCGTGACTGTGTACACCGCATGGACGTAAGGACTGTACATCGTCCGTGGGTACGATTAGCATCGTCCACCCGTGTGGACGAAGCAAGTGCGGAATTCGTATGTCGTATTTCCCACTGCTCGTGCAAACTCGTCCATGTAGGTGAACACCATATGGATGGTAAATACGTACGCCGTCCGTACGCACGGACGTCGTTATCCACTCGTGTGAACAGTTTAATTGCGGAAATCTTAGGTGCCATTTCCCAGAGCTCGTGCAAACCTGTCCATGAGTGTGAACACCGTATGGACAATTCGTTCGCTCGTCGTCCGTACGTGTGTACTTAGTTATCCACCCGTGTGGACAGTTAGTGTAAGGAATTCTCATGTATCGTTTCCCAATGCTCGTGCAGACTCGCCAGGATTTCTCAACTTCGTTCGCAACAAGTGGGACGTCTTTAAAGACCCGAGGAACATTGCCATCATGGCGTGTGCGGATGGCGTCCAATCCTTCAACGACGGCATACGCACGGTGACTCCGCTGTGTTTTACGATTGTCAATTTCCCAGGAGAAATTCGCTGCAAACGAGAATACGTGATGACTTGGGGAATCTGGGATGGAAAACCGAAAGTCAGCAGCAAGTTCTACGACATGTTCACCTTGGAGGTTAACAGACTGACTATCGGCGTACGCATGTTCGATGTGATTACCAACACGGTTTTCACGTTCAAGCTCGTGCTGTACAAAGTGCTCGAAGACTACGTTGGCTTGAGCGACGCAGCGAGACGATTGGGAGCTAATTCGTACTTAGGTTGCCTAAGATGCTGGATACGGGGTACTGAGAAATCTACATCTGGTCTAACGAAAATCATATATTCCTCACTACACCAAGGACTGCAACCAGGTAAACGCATGACCCCTTCGTTTGTCCCCTTTCCTTCTTCGGCTGTACGTGTGCCCACCGTGTGGACACCCCACGGACAGCTCGTGGATTTTTAGCTTACATTATGTGTTAAAGAACACCCTGTTCGGGCTAGTGGATACCGGCGTCCATACGCGTGGACGACGGAACCATATGTCATCCGTACGCGTGATTCACCGTCTAAGCGTGTTGTGTTGATTTTCTCCGCCGGCATTGAGCAGGTGAATCAATTCCTCTTCGCACCAACAGCGAAGTCCGCGAAACCCAACAGCTCCACGCCAAGATGATCAGAGAGGGACGAGTGCCTAAATCAATCATCGAGGAATTCATGAAGCAGAGCGGGGTCAAGGAACCATGCCCGATGTCAATCATTCCTGATTTTGACGTTGTAAAAGACTACCTTCTCGACTTGATGCACATCTTGTACAACCTGATTCACGGCGTCCACTGCGTGATTTTTGGTGATGGTTGGGGACCGAACACACGCAACTATGCGCGAAAGATGAAGGTCCATCGATCGTGGGTTATCGCACCCCCACCCAGAAATGTAAACGATCGAAGATCTGCTGCGAAGCGACTGGCAGGTAAGCTGGTAGGTCGTTTGCGAGTTTCTGCTGTTCCATACGGGTGGACACCTTGTTCCGTCCGGACGGACGTCCTATGCCACCGTTCGGACGACGTATGGACCCTCCACTGTATGCCTAACAATGTAAATTCTTCGCAGACAAACCATCACCGTGGGGACTGTCACCGATCGCAAAGACCGGTGCAATCAAGTGGGTACGAAGTTTGAAGCTCCCGACAAATATGGGACCTCTACCTAAGAAACTTTTGCAGGAGAAGTACAACAGCCCGAATAAGGTGCGGAAGATGAAGGCCGCGGAGCTGGTGGTATCCCTCACTTCTGGGATACTGGGCGTTATTGCATCCTGGCAAAATGCTGACGGGCAAGTTCTCCGTCCACAATACGCGAAGTTCGTCGGCGAATTTGCGGTGGTGGTTCGAGAATTAACCGCCCCCTCAATTGATCCAGAGGTACGTTAATTAGCCTAATCCACGTGTGCTTCGGTGTGGACACCGTACGGACGCCGCACGGACGACGTATGAAGTCGTTGTCCATCCGGGTGTTCCTCCAGTATTCACACCTGTCATGTCCCGGTTCGAGATTAAGGTTGCCTCTCATTTTGCCTTTCAGGAAATGAACAAGCTGCAGAGCCGAGTCATGAAGTTGAGAGATGAGATGGAGCGGAACAACTCCCCTGAGGCGTTGGTGATTATGTCGCATCTTCTCGTGCACATTGTCGACCAGCTGAAGGACAACGGCCCTGCACGGGAAATCTGGATGTATGTCTTCGAAGACTATTTCGGGTTGTTGAAGCTGTCCATCAAGACCCGCTCACAACCAGTCGCCAGCATGATGAAAGGATTGGAGTTGCGGCGAACGGTTTCCATGGTTGCGGGCATCAAGCAGATGCATCGAATTGGTCGAGCTCCGCATTATCGACCTCCTGCAAAGCAGAACATCTTTACAACAAAATCAAGCACTGTGCGGCCATCCGCTGGTGAGCACATCCATAAGTATTATGTGTACCATGCATGTCAGTCTGTCCATGCGTGTGGATGCTTTGTAAGTACGTTTGCACGTAGTTGTTCACACGCGTGGACAACGATCCATACGCACGGACAGTACTTTACTATTGTCCGTTTGATCAATAGCACTTGTCCAAGCGCGTGGACGAAGGGCCTTCCGTGCGGACGACGCCGCCCACACGTGTGGAATACCTGTCCGTACGCACGGATAGGTTTTCACTATTGTCCGTTTTTTCTCTCTTCAGTCTTCTTGTGAGACAACTAATTCACTTGCGCGGCGTCAATCGCAACAGATGACAGGGAAAAGATTCAAGTTTATCTTCGTACCGAGTTCCCCGAGTACGACATTCTGTGCAAAAATTTCGACAGACTCGCCTTATTCAACAGGTACCAACTCATATGCGTGTCTGTAAATTGTGCAAATGCCATGTGGATGGCGTATGGACGGCGTACGGCCACCGTATGACAACGTACGGAACACTGAGTCCACCCGTGTGTACCTTGTGAATGCAGGAACGCTCTGCAACGGAATCGTCGCAACCGACGGGCGGGTCGTCGAAGGCCGATGACGAATGACGTGGTTCCGGTGTTTCTACAACCAGACACGTGGCGGAGGTGCCCAACAACTTTGCAGATTCAGCCTTTCACCGAGGAGGAGCAGGCCTTCGCCTTAGCCGGCATCGCCCCGTGGACGGAGTATCCTAGCATCAAGATCGGGCGTGAAGATTTCCGAGTGCACGACAGCGACATTGGTTTGAAGAGCTGTCAACGGTATTTCAAGAGCATCTTTCGAACTCCGGGAGTGCCAACTCAAGCCCAACTTCTTACAGGCGAGATACCGGACGATGACGTTGAAGATAGGTATGGGGAAATCATGAAGATTGTCAAGCTTGACATTCCCGGTCACGAGATCTTTCTGTTGAAGGCCCGTTGGTACCCAAAGGCGGCTGCGCTTGCGGACGACATCAGCAAGAACATTTACCTGCGCAAAGACATGCCATGGGACGTGTCTCAGCCAATCGTTCGCGCAAACAGCATTGAGAATCAAGTGGTAATTCAGGATGTTCCTTTCATGCCGGCTTGGCTTGCCCGGTTCAAAGGAAATGCTGTCCCTTTGGCCATTCGACGACGAACTGATTGCTTGCAAGTTGTGTTGGATCGCAAGGCGGATTTCTTCCGTGAACTCGATGGTATCAGTAGTAGCGAGGATGACAGTAGTAGCTCATCTGATTCAGATGATTGCGGATGATACACGATGTAATATATATGTAAATAAACCGTATGTAGGCGGATACCTGTATTCACACGCATGATTCCGCTAATCCATGCGGGTAAACTCTTATCCACACGCGCGGATGTATGTGTCCACACGCGTGTTTCAACAAACTCCAATTTCGACGTCCATACGTATGGATTGGCGAATTCCGATCGTCCATACGTCTGTCCACACGGCGTCCGTACGCATGGGTTCGATCGGTGACACGCCTCCATGGTGCCCACATGGCTGATGAAGGGGCAGGAAATGCTCGGGCACACCCAGGCCCGGGTGCAATGGCTGTCCACACGTGCGGACAAGCGCAAACGAGTGGCGCAGCACGGGTCTCACACTGTCCATACGTCCGTCCACACGTCGTCCGTACGCGTCCGTACGGTCCAGGGACACGTCCCCATGGTGCCCATGTGGCTGATGAAGGGGCAGGAAATGCTCGGGTACACCCAGGCCCGGGTGCAATGGCTGTCCACACGTGCGGACAAGCACAAAAGAGTGGCACGGCACGGGCCTCACACTGTCCATACGCCCGTCCACACGTCGTCCGTACGCATGGGTTCGTCCAGGGACACGTCCACATGGTGTCCATATGGCTGAGGAAGGGGCAAGCAGTGCTCGGGTACACTCAGGCCCGGGTGCAATGGCTGTCCACACGTGCGGACAAGCGCAAAAGACTGGCACGGCACGGGCCTCACACTGTCCATACGCCCGTCCACACGTCGTCCGTACGCGTCGGTACCGTCCAGGGACACGTCCCCATGGTGTCCATATGGCCGAGGAGGGGTAGAAGCGGCATTCCTCGCTGTCCGCACGTGTGGACAGCAATTTCCAACGGTTCATGCGTATGGACGGCACCTATCCATACGGTCGGGCAGTGTACGGAGCGTCCACACGCGTAATAAAATCAGGTAAACTAGCATACGTCGTCCACACGGGAGCACACGTATGGACGACGTGTGGATTTATCGTATGGACACCGTATGAACATCACTTTTGCAAATTAGACATTTTCACACGTGTGGATTTTGCAAAAAAAGCGTCCATACGGCGTCCATCTGCAATCCACGCGTCGTTCATCTGGATTTCCACGCGTGTGGACAGGCCAATAATTTGTAGGGCATACGCGGGGCATACCCATGGGGCATACCGCATACGCCTCGGGGCATACCCATGGGGCATACGCCTCGGGGCATACCCATGGGGCATACGCCTCGGGGCATACCCATGGGGCATACGCCTCGGGGCATACCCATGGGGCATACGCCTCGGGGCATACCCATGGGGCATACGCCTCGGGGCATACCCATGGGGCATACGCCTCGGGGCGTACCCATGGGCCATACGCCTCGGGGCATGCCCATGGGGCATACGCCTCGGGGCATACCCATGGGGCATACGCCTCGGGGCATACCCATGGGGCATACGCCTTGGGGCATAGCCCTGAGCTGTCCGTGCCTCCCGGTACAGTACCAACATCGCGACTGCGGGCGTCTGTCATCTTTCGATCCGTGACATATCTCCCCTCTTTAAAGTGTCGTGGCCTCACGACATTCGTGTCGAGTTACTTTTTAGAGGTCCGACCTCAGATGTGATGACGTGGCAGCCTGCGATGAAGCTGGGTAGCAGTTCTTGGGATGCAACCCATCGCACCGAAGGTGCAACGCAGTTCTTGGGATGCAGCCCGAATCCACGTCATCAGCGCGGGTCACGTCGTGCCCATGCATACGCGATCGTAGCGCAGGTCACATCGCCGTGCCCGAGCATACGCGATCTTAGCGTAGGTCACATCGTGTGCCTTATGCCGTTACATCTGAGGCGGTTTCCGAACCGTCGCTTCGATACCAATGTTAGGGTTGGAAATCGGTGCGGGGATTTCACTGTACGAGCCGGGTCAAATCATATATATCGTCATGGGGCGAAAGTGGCTGCGCCATCGAGTCGAGATAGAATGGTGAATAACCAGTTGATGCAGAAACTGTGTTGTTAATTGCAAACTCCATCAGAGGCAGCTTGTCCTCCCACGAATTGGCTGAAGCATCATTGCAACAACACCTGTGGATGAAAAGATACTATCTAATCAGTTTATAAACCAGAGGATGGTGAAATCGAATCATGAATCAACAAATTGAAAAGTACCTGAGGATATCCTCAATGAAGGCATGGCTCCTCTCATTGGCTGCATTCGACTGTGGATGGTGTGAAGACGTCATGGACAATTTCGTACCAGTAGATTTCCACAGTGTTTGCCAAAATGTAGAGGTGAATCTGGGGTCTCGATCTGAGATGATGTTTCTCGGAAGACCATGGAGCTTAAAGATATGCTGCATATATACAGAAGCAGTATGCTGAGCTGTCCAGGTCATGCTGAAGGGAATGAGATGACAGTGATGAGAGAATTGGCACATTACCACAAATATACTGTCGTGCCCATCAGTGGTGATAGGCAGGTCAGTAATCCAGTCAAGAGATACATCTAGCCATTTTGTCTTAGGCACACTATATCGTATATGTGCCTGACCATAAGGCTTGTGTCGTCTCGTTTTCTGGCGTTGACAAACGGGGCACTCCCGAATGTACTGGATGCTTGGCAGAAGAATACCAATCTTAGGGCTCTATAAACAGTGATGGGATTTTTCACTGTTTGAGATGGGTCGAGCGTAATCCATCGCGGCGAAAATGGTATCCGCGACGGGACTCGAACCCATGACCTCCTGATTGAATCACAGTCGCTCTACCAACTGAGCTACGCGGAGGATGATGATCCTTTCGCGCATTTCAGTGGTACTCGTACAGATCGGACTGTTACAGATCGATGATCGACTATGCGTGTGACATCGACGACGACGTACCAACCAACATCGCGACTGCAGGCGTCTGTCATCTTTCGATCCGTAACATATCTCCCCTCTTTTAAAGTGTCGTGACCTCACGACATTCGTGTCGAGTTACTTTTTAGAGGTCCGACCTCAGATGTGATGACGTGGCAGCCAACCTTGTCCGCTCGTACCGGGGGTTGTGTGGAATGTGCCCACGTCATCAGCGCGGGTCACATCGTGCCCATGCATACGCGATCGTAGCGCAGGTCACATCACCGTGCCCGAGCATACGCGATCTTAGCGCAGGTCGCATCACCGTGCCTTATGCCGTTACATCTGAGGCGGTTTCCGAACCGTCGTTTCGATACCAATGTTAGGGTTTGAAATCGGTGCGGGGATTTTCACTGTACGAGCCGGGTCAAATCATATATCGTCATGGGGCGAAACGAGGCTCCACGACGGGATTTGAACCCGTGACGTTCGCTTCTCTAGTGCGACGCTCTAACCAACTGAGCTACGCGGAGGATGATGATCCTTTCGCGCATTTCAGTGGTACTCGTACAGATCGGACTGTTACAGATCGATGATCGACTATGCGTGTGACATCGACGACGACGTACCAACATCGCGACTGCGGGCGTCTGTCATCTTTCGATCCGTGACAACAGCTGCCCTAGCGACTCAGAAGAAGAATCTACCCCCTTCGCCGAAAAGAGCAAACAAATGGAGGGTTATGATATGGGAAGCGATGGTTCCCTATTCGCCGGTAAAAAATCAGCATGCAGTGGTGCAGCATATGCCATAAAAAACTTTGACAACGGAATGCCACTTGTTCGGAAGATGAATATCCCCCCCTCAAGAACTTTCGCCGCACTGGGGCTTCTTATCAAGGAAGATATCCAAAACCCTAGTAGAACATCTGCTGAAATTGCGGGACTGCGATTCTTACTCACAGAACAAAAAGAGAATCTCCTCACTCAAATCCATGACTCCAATGGTACATGCCATTGACTCTATGGCCGCAATATCTGCTGTAACAAAGGATGGCAGATCCATGAGTGCCCGGGACAAATTACGCGAAGCTAATCGCAGAGATGTGCAGGCTGTTCGCCTACTGTTAGAAGAACTTGGCTTCTACAGTGAAGGAGATCACAGTAAAATTATCCTTAAATGGATCAGGGGTCACAATAATGACAAAGTCCATGACAGAGTGGACCGTACTGCCAAAAGAGCCTCATTCAGAGGGGGTTGTTTAGACATCTCCCGCTACGACCCTGCCGAGGAATTGCCATTCTCGTTATTCTTTTTTGAGGTCCCTATTTTAGGTGATATCCGCAGTCACATTAGAAGAATTCAACGTCTCTCACACTACCATAATTGGAGAACTCTACAGTCTCAAGGGAAGTACTTGAGGATGCTCGACGAGAATAACACCACCCCCATTAAAGATATTTCCAAAATAACACCTAAAGCTTTCACTGCTTCTAGAAGCAGAGAACTCCTGGGTCTCCAAGCCTCTCCAGCACGTTTATTTAAACTGGGGAAAATCGGGACTGAAAACTGCCCCTACTGCCAACAGAATGCTGGACTTTAGGTTCAGGGTTATTATTATGGGCTCTGATAGCCCCTAGCCTGACCTGTCTCTGATCGGAACCGTGACTCCGCTAGTAGCTAGGATGACAGTACAGTAGTACTGTACTGTCAGTCATTATTTCGTATTATCCGGGTTTCCGAGATGCATGATAAAAGCACTCGGCCGGACTGTTTATGGAGCTTAGCCAGTTCGTTTTCACCGAGCGGAACACCTGTTCTCGCAGGTTATGCGCGTCACCACTTTCCCGGTAATTCTGATGGCACAGCGCCTAGCTGTTGCCATGATTGGCTAAGTTTTGACACAGAGATGGGGTGGGCGCCCCCTTAGGCAGTAGTTGACCTTTTCGCGGTATGGCCTCTCCTTGAGGTGGAGATCAGTTTGGAACATTTTTCGGCAGCAGTATCGTCGCTCGCTATGGCTTCTTTTTACGTTTCACCTGGCCGGTGGAGAGGGCATTCCGCGTATTGTGGGTCGCAACCACTTTTAGCCAATCGGCTCATGACCTGTTTGATGTTGTTTTTATCGCTGAGACTTCTGCAGGAATTGGCCGCTGCGTCTACTGATTTAACTACTGCCGCCACACTAGCCCACGCTCCCCATCTCACCGTCATTTTTGTAATGGAAACGCCTCAGAGACCACGTACTCGCGCTAGAGCGCGAAAACTAGCGACAATTTTCGATGATGTTGGGGCGTTGAATGCGGCCACGCCCACAACTCCGCATTTGGATTCGGCTGCGTCGGAGGCGTCAGCTGCGGCTGCC
This sequence comes from Cymbomonas tetramitiformis, assembly GCA_001247695.2. Taxonomy (NCBI): domain Eukaryota; kingdom Viridiplantae; phylum Chlorophyta; class Pyramimonadophyceae; order Pyramimonadales; family Pyramimonadaceae; genus Cymbomonas; species Cymbomonas tetramitiformis. Next base: position 2,378 of record LGRX02030933.1, on the reverse strand, counting down.
ACTCTCGTGCATCGGTTGCGCAGAGACTCGTTCGATGTGCAAAGTTCCAAAACCGCAGCAACAAAAGTACTGGGCGACAAAGCTGCAAAATTCCGTGGGGACGAAACATCAGCTTCGGACATTTTTTTCTCAATTGGTATCCGAGCTGCAGCAGCTCTTCACGTTGCAGTCGCCGGCATTTGCGCCCCTGTTTGACCTGACTGCTGCTGACACCCCTGTTCTGCCTGCTGCAAATGAACTCTTGTACTCTGTGCTGCTGCTGCTGACTGCGCCAGGGTCTCCTGCCCGTAATTGGGTAGAGGCTTCTGGCGCGGATGTTCCTGCTGATGGCAAACGCGCCACCCTGGAGGTGGTGCGTATGCTTGCTGACGCGTCGACTCCGTTCGATGCTTTGACTGAGCTGCTTGAGGTGAGGATCTCTGACGAGTGTGACCCTGATGCGGGGATTCGCCTCTTCAACAGCTGTCTTCGGGATGCACAGCGTCTGACGACGCTGCCCGAAGACGCTGTTAAGAGACAATTCCTCTCTGCTCTGTCTGGACCGGCTTACGCCACGCTGGTTGACTCGTTTGCTCGAGCTGACCAGCGTGCGGCTGTAAGTCTGCTCACCCTGCAGGCACCACACTGAGAAATAAACGTGGTAAAATGGTGGTAAAATGTGGTAAACTGGTGGTAAATTGTGGTAAATTGGTGTTTTACCACCATTACACTAATAGTGGCGATATAAATCCCGTGGGTAATTTCCTATTGGTCTGTTGGCACTTTTCTAACACGATTTTACCACATTTACTTATAGCGCGGTAATTATATATTATTGTTTACCATTGCTGTATATAATTTACCATGGTACCCCCCAACGACCGGTAAATTGACCCCCAATGGTAAAATTACCACATATGACCGGTAAATTGACCCCCAATGGTAAAATTACCACATATGACCGGTAAATTTACCACGGTATGACCACGGTTGGACACGTGGCAGGCAGGATGCACTGTGATACGGACACGTGTGCAAGATTAGTGCACGTGGCAATCATGCATGGAATGTTACATAACTGTTACCAGATATGCTAGGTAGGTAAGTATGTGGCTTTGCAAGTAAGGTCACACTAGAAGCAATAATTAATAATTACTTATAAGGAGAAAGGAAGGAAGGACGCATGCTACTGGTTTCTAGCTTGCCGTCGCTAAGGTCTTGAGCATCGTGCAGATTTCATTCCTGGCCAAAGGTAGATGGCGTGGAGGGGGATTTTAAATCCCGGAGGACGGTGGCAGATACACTTGGACTCAAGGCGTGACGCCGGCATCAGTAGGGTATGTTTGGCATCCTCGTTCAAGACAAAGACGGCACGGCTGTTCATGCGCGCGTTTTTGATAGTCGGGTATGCCGTCACCATGGCTAGACGGCACACGGCGCAATGTGTGGCCGGGTCCCAGATCAGATAGTAAGCTTCCACGCGGCCGTATTCAAATGCATCGGCTTCAGAGGATGCTAAGGCTACGTTGTAGGAGATTCTGGTTACTGCCCTGGTGTACATCGTGGACGTGAAGTCCTCGTCGCCGTGCCGCATTCGTGGGAAACATAGGACGTCCAAGGCGTCCCGTTCTAGCTCGTATCGCTCACCGTGCATGGCACGCAAGGAAGCCGCCAGGCCCGGCAGCAGCCTTCCTTCCGCATCGGCGCTTAGCGCGGATACAGCCACGCCACTGCGGATGATGTGATGACCGACATCCATGAAGTGACACGCGAGCCCCGGGTCATCGCGGAAACCCGGGCCGTCCTCTTTCACCGAGTGCGCGACATAGTCTGGAAGGAACCGGATCCCGGGGTACAAGTGGGCCATGTCATCTACACGGTCTTTCAGCAAGTAGGCGTTACCGATGCATGAATCGATGGCCTTCCCCCCCACCGGCTCCGGCACCACCCCCTTCGCCTCCCCCAACAGGCGCTCCACCCATAGCTCGATGTTGGAGCTGACAACGCCTACCTTCTCCTCTTGCTTGCACAAGTGTACCACGGCTAGGCGTAGATTCAGCGTCGGCATGTTCATAGGGCACTCGTTCTCAATAATGACAGCGAACTCCCTCATACGCAGCTCCGCTTGTGCGCGAGCCTCTGCGCGGTCTTCGATTGTGCCGGCGCACACCTGCCGGATGAAATATATCACAGCCTCCCTCAGCTTCCACCAACTTCCACCATTCCTCCCCACCCACCACTCGCAGCGCCGCTGCTCACCCTTTGGCCGCTGATTCGCAACCGCAGATGAAGCAGCATAAGGCACGGCGCCGGGGAGAGCGCCGCACGCGCCACGCGCCTGATTCGGCGCGGAGCAGAGCAGCCTCCCCGCACCCTTGGTCCCTGGGTCCTATGGTCCT
>LGRX02030932.1:0-22528 GCA_001247695.2 Cymbomonas tetramitiformis | reverse complement strand
TATATATATTACAGGGAACATATCAACCCCCTATGGCCGGTCTGTGGCCGTACGATGAGGGTTGTGGCCGAGGTTTGGCCGAGTGTGCGTTTGCTTGTTGGCCGAAACGAATTATGTAAAATTTTGAAAATTGATCCGAAAATTTGCGGTTTTTATGATATTGTCATACCTAAAATTAAAACTTTGCGCCTGCGGCGGGCAATTTTAGATTTTGGCCGGGATGGCCGAAACTTGGCCGATGGAAATTTTGAGTGTTGGCCGTACGACATAAAAGTTTGATGCGCTCCCTGATATATTATCCTCATATATATATATATATATGGGATAAGTTTAGATTGGGTGTAGACCATTTCATTATAATCTAGATTGGGTGTAGGCACTTCATCTAATTTAGATTGGGTGTAGGCACTTCATTCTTAATCTAGATTGGGTGTAGGCACTTCATTTTAATCCAGATTGGGTGTAGGCACTTCATTTTAATCCAGATTGGGTGTAGACATTTCATTTTAATCCAGATTGGGTGTAGGCATTTCATTTTATACCTTGTGGGCATTATTACACTACAATGCATTCTATGCATTACTTTACATTACACTCCGCGACTGTACATTACATTCCGACATCACATTACATTCTGACCGTACATTACATTCCGACATCACATTACATTCTAACCGTACATGACATTCCAACATCACATTACATTTGCTGGTAATAATATTGTTACATCTCGACATCATACTGCATATTGCTGGTAATACTAATGTTACATTCCGACATCATATTGCATTTGCTGGTAAAAATAAAATGGTCCGGGTAATAATAACCATTATACCTAGCACGATGCACGCAAGATATCACTGACACGATAACAACCTAAGCAGGCATGGAATCAGAGGTAATTGTTTGATACAATAAAGGGACACCGAGTATACATATCTCAACAGAAGGGTACTTCAAATTACACAACCACACTCGCATATCAGCTCGGTGGCTCTTTCTCAGCAAACCTCAGCAAGTCTTTCACATTTTTAGTTACTGCACGCAGTACTTCAATCTCAGCACGGCGGTGCTTCAGCAGCAATCTCGGCACTGGCTTTTTAGATCCTACTGCACTTGTTGCATCTTTCGTTAGTTACTGCAGCAGTACTTCAATCTCAGCACGGCGGTGCTACAGCAGCAATCTCGGCACTGGTTCTTTAGATCCTACTGCACTTGTTGCGACGGTGTCCCTCCTGCCCACACTTGCTGCATTTTGATCTCTTTTTCGGAAGAACCCTCTTCAGGATTCCTTTCTTCCGCGCCTGCTTCTGTGGGCGGCCTTTTCTTTTGGCCGCCGCTGGGGGAAGTAGCAACCGAGGATCGTACAAAGAATGCGCCTCACAATCAGTCAAGTTCGGATGTGGTGGGAAAACAAAAGGCACATGATACTGCTTCTTCCACTGTGCAGTTGTCTTCATCACGTCCACGTAATCCTCCCACTTACGTCCGGTCACCCGCGCATGAGCCAGATTGTGGTGGCACGGCAAGCCGTGCAGTTTCGGCCACCCACAATCACACTCCGCAGGCTCCCCCGCGCGGAGCGTGCTGATGTAGCTGACACCAGGAGTCACTGTGGACTCGATCCTGGCGACCACCTTATCACTTGCGGTGAAAGAGATCCCGCTCGTAATTTCAGCAGCCTTGTCCAAGGCTTCAGCAAGATCCCTGCCCTCTATTTACGGTTTATAGCATGTGATCGGATGGTAGCCATACGATGGCATGGTATGGTGACTTGCGAGTGCGCCAGTCGAGCGCGGGTCGGGCGGGGGTCGAGGCGAGCGGACGCGGACGGATGGCCGACAAAGATACGAGCGACTGTTGAAATACCGTTCTATGTCGATCGGATGGCAATGATTGATGATGATGATGCTTCGGTTTCCCAAGCGAAGGAGACGGGAAGAGTCGCAGACGTCATGCGATGGCGCTGGCGATCGGCAGCGGCAGCGGCATCGGCATGGGCATGGGCATGGGCATCGCGGAGGCCGGTGAGCGGTGACACAGCACTCGGAACTTGAGATGTGGGATGATGGCAATGCCATGCCATTCCCAGATGCCATCCATGTCATTTTTCGATGTACAAAAGGATCCCGAGCGTTGAAACTCTAATATATATTAGAGTTGTGACGGACGGAAACGTTCGGGGGAGCTGAGGAGCCCCCCGTTTCGTCGGATGCAAAATGCCATGACAATTTCTCGCACGCTCATCCGTGCTGCAGCACACACACACACGTATATATATATATATATTCACTTGTTTCATCAGGTTATCGGTCCCACTTCACGTGAGTGGTGATTCCGGTAGATTCGGCTCGCTTCGGTTACTCCCGATTCTAGTTCCGTCAAATTTTCCCGTACCGCAGAGCGTTCTGCATCGTCAAGCGGAAGATTTCCGTCTCCGTCTCCGTTATTTTTGCCGCTTCCGTCATTCGTGGCTTACCTACCGACTGTGACTGGTATCCCGCGCGCCGTCTCCGTCAGCTTTCGTGCAGCATTCTGGATTATTTTCTGCCAAACATGTCACAACAGCGCCAACTTGGGCTCGCTGAAGCCCTCCGTTCAGCAATGCGGGCTAGCACCACGCCTTCACCGTCTCCCGTGGATTCCGGCGGTACTACGCCGGGTCCGACTCGCCCGAGAAGGATTGTGTCGACTGCATCCTTGCGTTCCCGGTCATCATCAGTGCGGCTGTCGCCATTGCCGTCCGATTTCTTCAACGACCCTTCAGTCCTTGCTTCTACTCCGGTGGAGGAAGGCAGGGAAGAAGAGTACCTCGAGCAGCTGTCCTACGCCTTCACGTATTCCGCCGACATCGTCGCTGTTTTGCGACCTGGAGGCTACAACCCTAAAAATGGCTACACCCTCGACACCGAGACTGCTGACGCCGATTTCAACGCTCTGCTTTCAGCACTTCGTCATGCTTTGTCCCCCGTGTCCTTCCCCGAGTTCTCCAAGTTACTTGACCTCGAGCGCGACTACGACTACTACCACGTGGTGCTCAACGAGATCATTTATACCGTCCTCCCCATCGTTCTTCGTGGTACTGCCTTGGCACTTTACGCAGCAGAGGCGGCCCGTTCCCACCCTGGGGACGGCCGCTACATTTTACAGCGCCTACGCTACGAGGTCGAGGGGGTCCCCGATTCCGACTCCGATCGTTTCTGGGTGAAGATGCGCGCTCGGCCATCATCGACGAGCCCGACGACCCAGCGCCGCAATTTAATAGGCTCCACTGAAAACATTTTCCGGGAAGGCACGGTGCCTGTAGCCTCGACACCAATTGGTTCTGTCATGTTTCGCGCGTTTTTTTGTATATACCCTTCACCCTCGTAGTCTCGTTACCCGCGACCGGACGTCACAGTATACACTTTCGAAAGAATTTCATTCGTGACAACTTCCAGCGCTCACACAACGAACGGAAGCGGTCTATGAACAAAAGAGGTATATGCGGAATATTAGGGAATTGGAACTCTGGAAAGGAAGTTGTTCTCTGCTCTCGTCACATGAGTAGGAATATTTTGCCACGTTTCGTGTCATTAAATTCATAATAGCAGCATGCCATGCCGTATGCCATGTCATGCCATGCATGGGACGCCATCGGCATTGTACCAATGGCATGCATGCTAATCGCCATGCCGCTGCCGCTGCCATGTCGCGTGTCGCGTGTCACGTGTCGCGTGTCGCATTAATCATGCACATATGCACAAAGCTGAACACGAATATTCACTTTTATTTTACTATATAGTCGATAATTGTATAAATCACCTGCCACATCATCACAAGACGAGATGGCCGAGCGGTCTAAGGCGCTGGAGTAAGGTTCCAGTCCGAAAGGGCGTGGGTTCAAATCCCACTCTCGTTAACAAAATGCCCGCGTAGCTCAGTCGGTAGAGCGCCAGACTCTTAATCTGGTGGTCATGGGTTCGAGCCCCATCGTGGGTGTTTTCTTTTTGGTCGTTTGTCTAATAAAGCTGCGTGCGATTTTGCGCATACATGGCTCGCGTGTAATCGAAAAAAGAAGAAAAAGAAGATCAGATGCAAATGACCCTTTCCAGGTTTGCGTGGCTACGGCTAAGGCAAAATATCGAGGTCTGGGGTCCAACCCCCCAAGGCAAACATCGAGGTCTGGGGGGTCTAACCCCCCCATGGCAAAATATCGAGTCTAGTGGCTACTATCCCGCGGTCCTTGTGAGAGGACCCAAATTGCTTTCGGTCCTCTCACAAGGACCGAAGTTGCGGGATTTTTTTTCGCTGTCCTATTGCATTCAAGACACGCTACCCTCCATATGGCAGTCTTATTGTGACCTAAACCGAGTCGCCTAATGCCCCATTGGCTGAAATTCCATGTGGCGTGTCTATACTAGTCGCATTTGCATGGACCCTCCTTCACTTTTCAGGTTTCAAATTTCACAAGGAGGGAAAAAAGCATGACACTCACTCGTGATTTTTTAAAAGACGGATAACATCGTCAGCCAACCCCAATAAGTCATCAAATTGAGCCCAAACATTACCGCCAATAATGGGTTAGTGTTTGAGAGTGGTGGCATACCCCTACTGGTTGTAATTTACGGCTAAACATCTACCCTACACTTGTAAAAGGGTAAATTTTCGTTATTTTGATGATGTTTGCCTTCTTACTTACAATTCAAAGGTAGTCCACAAACACACATGTATGGTTTATAGCACATGGCTACTGCTTCCCAACTGAATGTATATACATATGAAATCTTTTAGAAAGTGTATCCATGGCAATCCGATCATTTTTGTGGCATTGGTTCATAGCTCCACCCTATCACATATCAAAATAAATCACGCACAAATACCGCCGTCTCTAATATTTTGAGGGTGGTGCCTTATGTGACGTGCCCTCAAAATGGCAAAGTGCAAAACCAAGGGCTTGTGCGGTTCACACATCAACATTAAGTCCCAAAGTCGAAGTGTGCAAGAATATATGCCCTCCAGAGGCCATCTAGTGGGTCCAAAGGGTGTTGGGGAGTCCGGTCCTTGTGAGAGGACCGGGTTTTTGAATTAATTTTGAATTAAATTATACACCTAAAGCACACGTGTCTAATGACGACCGATATCGAGCAACCAATCCATCCGACATGTTCAACTATTGGTTTGACTCATAAATGATGTAAAAATGTGCGGGTAACATCGTCGTAAGGTAAATATCCGTGCAAGAGCCGCATTTTACTTCGGTCCTTGTGAGAGGACCCAACCTCGGGATAGTAGCCAATAGTGAGTGAGGCAAGGACATTGGCCCATGATGCATTGCACATCCTTTTAGTGCAGGCTCCTAGGAACATTTTGGTATAAGGATGGGTGGAGGGGGCTTCGTGAGCACCCGGGAGGGGCTGCTAGAAACTCAGCAGTGCACGAGGGGGAACGCTGCCGACGGTGAAACAACGAACCAAGATAAACTCAGATAATACACATATATACTGAGTTTGTCGCACAAGCTGATCACCGAAGATGACACACTGAATATGACACCTGACTGTACGAACTAGTCAGGGTGTCATTTCCAGCACACCACCTCATCTGAGGTGGACAGCTTGTGACAACACACCACCCTAGCTACTAGGCTTACAGTGTAAGATGCAAGATTGTTAAGCCTAGGAGCTAGTACAAAGTCACAAGTGGTGGATGAGAATATCTGCCAAGCATAAAATACATGCTAAGCTAGGAGCTTGCTAGAATAAAATCTGCCCGGTTAAAATTTATCTTTGCCAGCTAGTGGTGGGTGAACCCACAGATCTCGCCTGTCTGCATGTGATGGAGAATGTTAAAAAAAATAAGTCTGCCTGTCGGTTTAGCTAAACATCCTGCGAACTGCAAAGGTCTCCTGCCTGTAAATTGTTCGTCTTAACATCGAGAAGCTGCCCGCAAGTGGTGAGAAATAAAACAACATTCTGCAGCCCAAAACTACAGCAAGTGGTGGAGAAATGTAACAGGGAACACCGCCTGTCTGTTTAAAGAAATCAATAGTAACCGTCATCAGAGCAATAATCAGACTCCTCCTCATAGTAAGAACTCTCATCGTCGAACTGTGCACCACCAGAGACATAAGAGTCGTGGGCTCCAGCATCCCAAGCCGCCCACTCCTCAGCGGTGTACCCTTCGTAATGCTCTAAATTTTCGTTCTCAAGAATAGCATCTCTAACATAGGAAACAGTGCCAACTGAAAAATCATTCTGCGGTAAAAATTCATCCCCAACATGGGGCTCTAAAACTCCGCCATAAGAGTCGCCCTGGAAACCTGCGTCCAGGGTTTCATCATGTTCCAATCGATCGGACGAAAAATACGGAGCGGCCAAGTGGCCATCTTGCTCCTCCTCTACTTCCTCACAACTGTCCGAATCATCGTAATACCCAGGGGGGTACTCCGATTCATCCTCCTCACTACTGTCATACTGCTCAAAACGCTGGTCCTCGATGTCCAAAGAAGGAGGCCCAGGCATAAGGGGCGCGTGAATGTAATGAACTTCACGACGCACAGGAGGGGCCTGTGCGTGCGCGCTACTCACCCTAGGGATACTAGGTGAGGGTCTAGTGGAAGTAATCTGAGTGGAAACTGATTTATTTGCCAAAATTACCGGCGAATCTCCGACGCCTGTTTCACAGAAAGAAATAGCGGAACCCGCAACATCATCGGAAATAGCACCACCAACTGGTGTGCCCTCCGAAACAATAATCTCCAAAATGATCGGCGGGTCTGCGGTCAAACTCTGCTGAGAAATCTGCGGTGAGCGGAAAAGCGCAATAGCCTCGCTCATGGAAGTACACAAAGAGATCAACTGAGACCTCTTGAGAGTCGAGATTCTTGCAAAACCAGAGTCAATAGAATCCAAAAGAGCTAGGAGCTCTTCACTCGAAGAAATCTGAGAAGAATCCATAGAATATAACGAAAATAAGTGCGGAAACAACCCAAGAAAATCCGTAGAGCACCACTCCGCCTAATTCCCTCGCAAACCGCGAGTTCAAAGCTTGAGCGAAGAATCTGAATCTGAGTGAGCCACAAGGCGTGGACACACTCTTCCGAAAGATATGATGAAAATAAATAAGATTCTACGCTAAAATACACAACACGCAAGCGTGAAGTGGTCCCATAACCTGCTAGAAACTCAGCAGTGCACGAGGGGGAACGCTGCCGACGGTGAAACAACGAACCAAGATAAACTCAGATAATACACATATATACTGAGTTTGTCGCACAAGCTGATCACCGAAGATGACACACTGAATATGACACCTGAATGTACGAACTAGTCAGGGTGTCATTTCCAGCAGGGGCCATTTGGGCTAGGGGGGTAGCGTTAGGTGCATTGTCATCCAGCGTGTCATCAGCTGTCATACAGGATAGGGTATAGTGAGTGAGGCAGCAGGAGACATTGGCCCATTAGCCATTGCTTGTTATCTTTAGGCTGCAGGCTCCTAAGGTATTGCAGGTAGGATGGTGGAGGCTTCATGAGCACCAGGAGGGCCATTTATTTAGGGGTAGCGTTAGGTGCATTTGTCTATCCGGTGTCCAGTGCCATCACCCGGATAAGATAATTGAAGTGAAGCGGGACATTGGCCAATCCACAGCCATTCACGCATCCTTTTTAGTCTTGAGGCAGACTCTAGGAACATGTTGGTATGGATACGTTGGAGGGCTTCGTGAGCACCGGGAAGGGCCATTGGGCTAGGGGAGATGTGGGTGGGTTGGGTGCCATCTGTTATTAATCAGCTGTCATACAGGATAGGCTATAGTCCGAAGGCAACTCCGATAAACATGCTATCCCTACTTCAAATAACCCGTGGCGAATCCTCCATGCAGCAGGTCCGTCACAACACTCCCTTCCCACTATAATAAGCATAGCTAACTAACCTTGGCCTAAGCATAACCTGTGTGAACCTTAGCATAATTGACCTAATTCATGCCTTGGCAAGGCCCATGTCCCCGGCACTAACTTGAGCGTAGGCTGAGCCTAGCTAAGCTGAGCCTAGCTAAGTTGAGCCTAGCTAAGCTGAGCCTAGCTAAGCTGAGGTAACCTACGGCGAGCTAAGCTGAGATCAGCCTAGCTAAGGTGAACCAAGCCTATGCTTAGCCAAGCCTATGCTCAGTCGAGTCGAGCCTAAGCTAAGCTCGGTCTATGCTTTGTGTGCACCACAGATGGAGCACATCCTTCTCGCGAAGCAGCCAGAGTTCGATGCCGCCTACCAGGCACAAGACAAGCGCTTGGAAGAAGTGAAGACTGAAATGAGTTCCCGCCCCAATGCACCAACTTGTGGCAAGTGCAAGAAACCTTGCCACAAGCTCTGGTGCAAAGGGCTCTGCAAGCCCTGCTACACCAAGAACCAAAACGACGCTGCCAAAGAACGCCGGCAGAAACATCAAGCCCCGAATAAAGCGGGCCGTCCGAAAAAAACTGCTCCTTAAGTCTTCTAGCAATCAGCTTTTGCCATCAAACTGCTTGCTGATAGCTTGAAATCTTGTCATAGATTGCTCTTAGACTTGCTCATTTCTTTCCAGTTTACACCAGGACATATATACGCTCAACATTTATTTATATGCAATCGCATCATCCCTGCCTGACATAGCCACACGCATCTGTGCTAAAGGCGCATCCGTGCTAAACGCGCTTTCGTGCTACAACATATATATATATATATACCTTATATATATATATATCACCTGATCTTCCTTTTCATAAGGTTATGGGCCCACCACGCGTCCACTGCGTGATTCTAAGCTCAGATGGTGTAGTTGGCAAGGCGTGCGACTATGAACCCTGAGGTCTCGTGTTCGAAATATTGTTATTTTTTTATAGAAAAGGGTTCAGTTTATAATAGAAGTAGTAGTGCGGTTATTTTATAATAGAAATAATAATTTTTCGAGCTCCCTAAAATTTTAATTCTCAATTTTATTTTCGCGACCCCCCCCGAAAACCGCAAAAATGTTCAAAAAGATTGAGGTGGAAATTGGATGTTGATCCGCAGTTCTATTATAACCAAAACAAGCCAAAACAACCGATGCAATAGAATTTTAGAATAGAAAAGACCAATTTTTTTTGAAATTTTAGGGAGCTCGAACATTTTATTATTTCTATTACAAAATAAACGCAGTACTACTATGATATAAACTGAACCCTTTTCTATTATAAAATAATTATACACCTTCTCGTGTTAGAGCCTCACTCTGGGCTCAAGCTTCGGGTTTGAAGCGACGCATAAATTATATATTTAGAGTTGATCGCCTGAATATAATTTCACATTGGAGAGCTAGTGCTTGTCGCTATTGCGTTTTCCATCAGTGAGATGATCTTGACGCACGAGATGCGTACATATCCGATTGAATATGCTAGCTGTGACTAGCGATCGAACTTCCGTTACGTAATTCCGTCACTCGGTCGATGTTTCTATCTGGCGGACGAACCGTCGCAATACAGTTGATGTAAGAGTAAATGTTGTGGTCGACGAAGATTTCATAAACGATAGAGACTGTTTTTTTTGAAATTGTAAAAATCTTGAATCTGTCTGACCTGGGTGTCACCGAACCGCAGGATGCGTTGGGTGGTGTGGCTACAAAAATATGAGGGCGCAGTGCGGTGATGCGTCTATGCGCACACTGGAACACTGGGTTGTGCCCTAATAATTACCAGGGAATTTCACCTTTCCCCTACAAGGGAAAGAAGAATGTCCGCCCGGGATGTCCAAGGGATTTCCCCGGTCGGTTCGTCTGGGGAGGCTACAAAAATGACACGGTAGCTACACGAACGGTAGGGGGTAGTTACAGAATGACCCCGCGTTATCCTAAAGGAGAGATCCGACGCCCCCTTCGCCCGAAAAGTAAGTCTTGGAAGGGGGGGGGGTCCGATCCCCCTTGACCCGAAAAATATGTCCAAGGGAGAGATTCGTCCCCCCTGACCCCCAAAATATGATGTCTAAGGGGGTCAGATCCCCCCTTCACCCAAAAATGTATGTCTAGGGGGAAGGAATAGTGTAGGTGCGCGGCGCACATATGTGCGCTGATTTCAGTATAAGTGCGCCATCAGGCGCAATTATTCTAGTCCAGGTGCGCCGATTCTAAAGCTTACTTCAGTACAAGTGCGCTATCGCACCCATACTAGCGCTCCTCCCCATATGTGCGCGACGCACCTACAATATAACATATATGCAATCCATATCGTAGCAGCCCACTAACCCCACTTTCGAAACCGTGAGATCCATATATCGCGGCGTGATTACTCACACAAGCTTTCATCGTAGATACAAGAAGTAGGAAGAGGTCAAATAGGAAGATCAAGTAATAGTTGTGAATTCGCTGCATTGTATACATAAAGACTTGTGATTTGGGATGATGAATCGACCGGCAAAACTTTTAATGCACAAGGAACAATTACATCCACAGAGGGGTACAGTCTAAAAATATTCCACTGTGATCACCGATTAAAATGGCTGGAGTACTTTACACCATACTCATTTACATACTCCAGTGGATGGCAGCGATGGGTTCTACGGTAGGAATTAGGCCAATAGTTACACAAAGGGGACCTGGGACCATTCTACCTTCCGGAGGAGCGTGAACGTGGAGAACCAGAGAGGTACTCAAGAGCCCCGTTTGGAACCACACCATAGATAAGACACTTAAGTGGAACACAATACAAGGAAAACAGCGCGGTTTTCCATTTACTTCATCGTCAATATTATTACACCTTGTTCCTAGATAATCTTGAATCAATGGGTATCCTAGATAAGAATTTGTCTGTACCTCCTTTCTGAAGACCTGAAAGTGGGTGTTGTCCCCGTCACAGTGACAGTCCTCTTAAACCACAGAGTGGTACTCTCGTCTAAACTTGGCACTCAAAAAGTTCGAGTGGAAACGATGATGTTTCTCAGTGCACAATACGCACATATCACTCCGATCCATATTCATATAGATGCACTCACTTTGGGAAAATAGAATCCCAACTTGGGTACACAGTTGACAGGTGTGTGGAGGGATTTTGTTGTTTTCTTCGATACCTACCAACCGGGTGTGGTCTCACAAATGGGGCAGTTGGCTTTTACAAGTTGGAATCCGACCAAAAGTCCTCCCTCCTTCGACTTAAGTCTGAGTGTTTCTTTTCGCTGACAGCCGACCTTATGCCACCAACCACATTATTATACGTTGATTCTGAGTCATCAAATGGAGATATAGGCACTTCATAATATTGATCTTCATCATCTGCAGTAGCAACCCGAGACAGGAGGTAGTGTCAAGTTCAGAAAGCTGAAAACCAGTTAGCGCCTAAACATCTCGAGAAGACGCTGAAGCTGGACACAATAAAAAAACTTCTTGAAAAAGCGATCCGAAAGGGACCAAGGCACCTAGAGAGATCGCAGTCACTCCAACCACAATGCGAGCAGGTGTAAGCAAGACATGGACTTCAGAAGACTTAAGCAAGTCCATTGATAAAGTGGTTGGGACATGACAGCAAAAAGGGTATACTTGGAGATGAGGGAATATCCTCGAGGTACAGTTCTTCCTCATCCTGGCGAAGCTGTTCGAGGAGGAAGTCCGTTTCCTTTTTCAGAACATTCGGTTTGATCCCCTGCACGCGAAAGGTGACGTAACAATACGACTTCTTCGTGCGGCTATCATACTTGATTTTTAGCGCAGGCTGCAGCCGCGTCCGGTGAACGTCCTCGGGGTACATTTCAAGATACTCTGCCACCACTTGCTTAACGCGCTCCCGAAGGGCCTGAAACAAAGTACCGAATTAAGTCACCATGCACTTATGACTGTGCACAAACAGTAAAGCGTCACAAGTATGCTCTCAATACGATTTTCGCAATGCTCGTTTGAATGATACAAGACTCAACTTAGGTTTATTCTGAACCGGGACACAGTGGTCTCAAGGTTTACAACGAACGTTTTGGGGTATACTTGATGAATCAAAGCCTTTCTCACGAACGGAAACGCACTGGTTGTAGAGAGAAGACACAGCCACGACTGCACATTACGCAGCTGCAACAAGTTTCCGCACCTCAAGATCTTCGGGGGTGACTCCATATCGTTCAGTGAACATGAGCTCTTTAAGCCGACCCTGTGTGTAAAAACTCCAAAAACGCACCATTACGGTGTGCACTGGACTCTAAAACGTTGCTCGCCGGATACTTGCCTCCTCGATGCACGATGTGTCAGGTGGTAAGGAAAGGAGTCAGCGACTGGTATCGTAGAAGAGCTGCAAGTAAGGAGTGCTAGTATTCTGAGCTATCCATACTATAATGCGCCCTGATTACAAGAAGCTGGCATATTGGGCTCCCATATTGGAAGGCTCTGCCATATAAACAAATAAAAGGTGCAGGAATACCTTTACTGCGTTGCGTGGTGTGTCTTCAATTTTGGGTGGGAAAAATAACAACTTGGCCGCTTGAAATTTCTCCCGGAAACCCTTCTGAGCCATTGTAACCCCTACAGCTTGTAGCGACTGCGAAGCCATACGCGTGCACATTCCTCAGCGGAAACCTCAGAATGTGGGAAGCTTAAGCATGATGCTGTAAATTCTCAGGAGAACTTGATCCTGACCAGGCATGAAAAGCGCATCGGGTAGCCGTGAGGAGAGCGTGCAAAAGGTTTTCAGCAACGTGCTCTTCCGTTTACCTGATTGCCACGACGTGGACTACCAAGATTATCCTTGCAGCAACGACTAAAGGCGGGAGTGAAGGAGCTACTTTTCAGCTGTTTTGGTGTCACTTCGGTTGGTCTTCCAACGGTAGGGGTTTGGCCGACGTTTTCCTGTCCAGAACAACCAAACTTTAAAAAGTTGCGTGCGTGCAAGACTATAAAATATTTTCCAAGTATGTGCCTTAGACAAACAATTGCGCCCGGAATGGCTTTGTACACGACCGTAGGCAACCTATATCGCACCCTATACCGTGTGAGCATGAGCGTGCGTGTATGCCTAAGATTCAGCACGACAGAAACGGTTTCTGAAGACGTTAGCGCTTGTAGTTACAGCGTGGTGGTCAAATCGTGAAGCAACTGGGACGCTTCAGGGACTTTTAGTGCTCTGTTCCCAAGAACAGAGCCCAGTACGCAAAGGTTCCTGGAAGTCTAAACTGCGCGAAGAGAACTTAAATGATAACATAAGCAATCAGCTCAGAATATTCATTTGTGTACAATTTGTGTACAAAGACAGTTGTACCTCACGTTAAGAACGGATAAAAGGTTTATCAGGGGAACGCACCCGGGTTCGACCGCCCCGCATATAAGAGGATATGCTTGCACTGCAACTCTCCATAGCTGTAATCGATCCTCACAAAACCGAACCACACAACGTGACTCTAAACTATCGAATAAAAAAGATACGTCTCGTGTGAAAGATTATTCTCTCAATTATCTGTGAAATTACTCACCCAACCTACGCCAGTTCCGTGTCTGGAACAGTTCAACAGTAGGAACCACAACGATTTTAAACGTTTAATAAATGTTGGTGAATAAATTTTCAATCAATTTTCAAAGTTCGCCCCGTCGCGTGCGGTGCGGTGGCCGCGGCCGTGGCCAAGGGGTATAAACTAGTTAGTAAACTAGTACTGTAACTAGTTTATCCCTTGGCCGTGGCCTGACGATGAGTCGATGACATGACATGACAGGTCACAGGAAGGGTAACAGGCTAACAGCATACATCACATTCATGACCTAATCAAACTGGAATTTTCGATGACGACGATGACTCGAAATTTTCGTGAGACACTGTGTATAAAACTATTTTCGATCTGACGGTTCAATTACACGTACACAGTCATCGGACGCAAATGCATCGGTGTTGGGAAGTTCGAAACTGTTTCTTAATCACTTTCGGCTTATGTTTCAACTCAAAATACACCGCTGCGGCGGACCTGGGTCAGCAGCCGCGGTGTATTTTTTATCACATAGCATTGCACTGCATACCATACAGCATATCACAATTGCATATATGCATACATACTACACTTGCAAACGCATGTCTACCTTCGCGAGATCATCTTCGGCTCATTTGCGCGAAGTTGATCACGGGAGGGGTAGCCATCCGCACAACCCACCGCACGAACACACGTGATCATAAACGTGTGTTCACGCGCCCTGTATCACGCATAGTATGCAAGGGTGTTTCTAGTCTCCCAGGTTTGTTCATGTCGCTTGAGCGGATGAACAGTACTTGGGAGCTACGCGACTTCCCTTGATGGCCGCGTCAAGGAATGGTACATATACTTTCCTTGACGCGACCATAGTACCGTGCTTGCTTAACGTCCGTTAAGCACGCATAGTACAAGGCATACGATACGTTTCATATAGGTTTCATATACATAAAACGTTTGGCTGCTGATTTCAGCGCTCTCCGCAAACCCAAACCCAAAGGCATTCCGTACCCAAACCCATGCATCAAAATGAGAGCGCATGCGCACAGCACTTGCCCACAGGGCATACATATACCATATATATATCACATATAAAGAGTACCTACGGTGCGCTTTTTAAGCATCAGGTTGATTTTACCTTGT
Organism: Cymbomonas tetramitiformis; assembly: GCA_001247695.2. Taxonomy (NCBI): domain Eukaryota; kingdom Viridiplantae; phylum Chlorophyta; class Pyramimonadophyceae; order Pyramimonadales; family Pyramimonadaceae; genus Cymbomonas; species Cymbomonas tetramitiformis. Next base: position 7,978 of record LGRX02030932.1, on the reverse strand, counting down.
TTCTGGCCCCGCGGCATCATCCGCTTAAGCGCCCATCCCCGCAGTCCTACGTGTCAGGTGCGAATGGGGAAAAAAGCGCACCGTACGTCGACTCGGAAGGTCCTAATTGGTCGGTACCATATCCTGCTTCATCCTTCGGATGCGCTGTCATGGTCGCAAAAGCGCAAACACGACGTTTTCCGGGTAATTCGCCTTTACCATGTAAACCACACTGTTAAAAGCGAACAGCTCGATTTACTGTGACGTGACGGTCAAATGACACTCCGTACATTTATACGAAATTTCCTTCTAAAATATGGAATGAATGTGCTGTACAGCATCAGCAGCGAGCCGTTCTCTCGCGAGTCGCAACCCGCATCTCTGATCTCGCGGTCTGCATTCCTCGTGTGTTCACGAGGGCGAGGGCGTGGACCGTGCGTTCAAAACGTGACACGGTGTCACAGGTCAAGGTCGCGGTCGAGTTGCTTTGACTCGATGAGCCTTGACATGACACTCGATTGCCGCTGCGGCCGTGCCGCTGCGGCCGTGCTCACAACGGCAAGTTCACGCAGGATCGTTTCTGACCATTCGATTATCGAAACGGTGAATATTGTAATTTGGAAATTGGAATTGAGAGCAGTTGGAAATATTGAAATATCAAGAGCTCAATCGAATGTCATTGTCACACGTGGAGAGAAAATATCTTCCCGATAATAAAACAGCGTTTCACGACTACGACTGCATGTTGAGACACTTCACACTAATCACAATGGGACAGGGTGACATTTAGACACTTCACACTAATCACAATGGGACAGGGTGACACGGGCGCTGGGGGAACTTGACAATGACACATGCTGACTGCATATCACGACTGCGTCTATCGCGTGCGACACAGTGACCGCAATGAACGTCGCCGGCAGCAGACGGTGAACACATCGACATCGCGGACATCATTGCCGCTGCCGTTGCGTGACCACTTACTCGTTCTTCGTTGACCCATCCCAATCCGCAATTGCATCGTAAAATTCTTCACAGACAGCTACGCAATTTCATCAACGTTCCTCCGCCTCATGGGGCGAACGGTGTTGTGACTGCTGTGACTGCACTTCTGCCTTAGAAATAAATTGCGCGTTTCGCGCACAAGTAACTTGAAGCCTTGAGCTTCAGGTAACTTAAAGATACATCTCTTGGCAGTATGTGTGCCAAGTTTCGTGCTCTAGGACGCACGGGAAGCCCTCGGCTGTTTGGCATTTTTGGGTTTGGGTTCGAACCCAAACCCAAACCCAAAACATCCGCCTTAGAAATAAGTTGCGCGTTTCGCGCACAAGTAACTTGAAGCCTTGAGCTTCAGGTAACTTAAAGATATGTATCTTGGCAGTATTTGTGCCAAGTTTCGTGCTCTAGGACGCACGGGAAGCCCTCGGCTGTTTGGCATCTTTGGGTTTGGGTACGTTCGAACCCAAACCCAAAGGCAAAGGGATAGGACAGTTTCGTAGATTTTGTCCCGATGCCTTTGCAACCTCGCATGCTAACTCATATTATAATGAATATTCAACATTCAAGCGTTGGATACCCCACGCCGCCAACGGGAAGCGCTCGGCTGATTTGTTATTTGGGTATGCGTGCGCACCCAAATGACAAAAAACGCATCTTTGAAACTCGTTAGTTTCAAAAATGCGTGGCCGATGCCTTCGTGCTTATGTGTATACTTCATATGAAATATGCCATGGAATAAATGTGAACATCCCGCACAAACGGGAAGAGCTCACAGCAGTCACGACACCGTTCGCCCCATGAGGCGGAGGAACGTTGATGAAATTGCGTAGCTGTCTGTGAAGAATTTTACGATGCAATTGCGGATTGGGATGGGTCAACGAAGAACGAGTAACAGTAAGCGGTCACGCAACGGCAGCGGCAATGATGTCCGCGATGTCGATGTGTTCACTGTCTGTTGCCGGCGACGTTCATTGCGGTCGTTGTGTCATTGTCTCTCACGCGATAGACGAAGTCGTGATATGCAGTCAGCACGTGTCATTGTCAAGTTCCCAACGCCCGTACCCTGTCCCAATCACAATTAACAAATGGGACAGGCGAGGGTGACATACACGATACCGCAATTTCATGACCTAATCGAACGTACATTTTCGATGACGACGATGACTCGAAAATTACGCCAGACACTGTGTATAAAATTATTTTCGATCTGACGGTACAATTACATGTACACAATCATCGGACGCAGATAAATCGGTGTTGGGAAGCTCGAGACAGTTTGAAATTGTTTCTTATTCACTTTCGACTTCTTCCGTTCACTTCAAAATACACCGTTGCTGTTGACCCGGGTCAGCACCAGCGGTGTATTTTTTAGCATATAATATTGCACTGGATACCATATAGCGTATCACAGTGCATATATGCATACACTCTTCGATTGCGAACTCGTGTCCAACTGCACGTGATCAGCTTCGCCTCCCTGGCGCGAAGATGATCACGTGAGGTTAGCCATCCGCACTACAACGCACCCGCACGAACATACGTAATCACAAACCTGTATTCAAGTACCTTGTGGCACGCACAATAAACAAGTTTCTAGGTTGCCAGGTTTGTTCATTTCGCTTGAGTAGATGAACAATCTACGTGACCTAGGCGACTCCCCGGAATGCCGGTGCTCAAGGAATGGTATACATTCCTTGACGCGACCATAGTACCTTGCTTGCTTAACGCCCGTTAAGCAAGCATAGTGCAAGGCATACGATAAGTTCCAGATAAATTCAACCGGGTGAAACGCGAATGGCTGCAGATTTCAGCGCTCTCCGCAAACCCAAACCCGATCGCGGCATCCTACCCTACCAGATGCTGGAAAGCTACTGTCCGGACACCGCAGGAGGGTCAAAGGCATACATAAGTCCTCTATTTATGCCTTTTTAAAACTACCTATGGTGTCCGAATTTCCCATGATGTTGTTGTTCACTGATTTTTAGAGGCCGCGGCATCATCCGCTTAGCCGGTGACCCCCGCGGTCCTACGTGTCGGTGGCCTCCGGGGGAATTCGGACACCGTACGTCGACGTGTAAGGTCCTAATTGGTGGGCATTGTATGTCGCCGTATCCTGGCGCATGCCGCACGGTGGTCGAAAACGGCATGCACCGCAAGATAATGTCGCAAACGCGTGCATACGATGGGACAAATGATAATAGTCCCACATGGTACTCAAGCATATATATATATATGTCTGACACGGTCTCAACATGCACGTAGGTTCGTAATATATCAGTGCATACTCCAGCATAGCAAGTGATCGTAGAGCTACAATTTTTTTTGAAATTCCGATATTCTGAGATGACATGCAAGGCTCTCGTATGCAAGCCCAAATTTCTCACATGAAAAAGAATGAAAATAACAACATAATATCCAACGATAAATCATAACAAACCCACCAAAGTACGAATTATTGTATAAAACATGAGCAGAGCTATCTTAGCAGTCTAGCATTAGGGACGCCAACATCTCACAACCCTAAACCCCAAACGGGGGTCCCTAGGGACCTCCCCCTGTAGCCCTGCACCCCACCAGCTCACACTCCGCCATATCCCCTCCGCGCTGAACCCACCAAAACCCCTACGACTTTCATGCTCAGTGTCGGTTACAACAGAACCAAACCCCGCCAGCACAGCCCGTATTTCACTGCTCAAGATACTCAAAATCCCCTCAGAATCAGCGCGTATCTACCCACAACTGTCACTCTCAGTTATGTTACGACGCTTCGCAACCGTTCGCCCGCCCTTTATCTGCAACGCATACTCTCGCACCAGCGCAAACCGTATTTCACCGTCAGCTACGCTCACGCGTATCCACCACCAACTGTCACGACCAGTTACACTGTGCCCGGAGACACAGCGTGAGCCGATATATCTGTGCGTATGTGTGGGTCATCGGGAGTAATCTGGGATTGACACGATGACAGTGAAATTGGGCTTGAAATCACGATGGGAATGAGTACCAGATGTCCGGGGTATGACAGTATGACACTATAGTAGTATGATAGTACTGTGGGGTAGTCATCGTGGTACTTAGTCAGACCCTCGGGGGATGGTCGGGTTCGCATCGGGATCCGAAAGACGATGAAATCGAGTATCAGATGTCTGGGGTATGACAATATGACAGTATGACAATACTGTATGACGGTCATCGTGTCAGTCCGTCGATGTGACATCTGAATCGAGAATGCCGAATCTGAATTAGAAATGAAATCGGATCAGGAATCGAACGTTGGGCCGTGGTGTGACACCGGGTGCCCGGGTGGTTGACCCTGCAGCCCGAGTTACGAGTGAATAAGTAGAGCACTTGAGAAGTGCTTGGCCTTCAGAACTCGGAACCGAAACTATCGTTTGCACCTCAGTCTGGCCCTGATCCAGTATATTATAAAAACAGAATTGTGTACCTTTGCACGTTCAATCAAAAACATCATTCCGAGTATATGTCGTAGTGCCCCTGGCACAATTGGGATCTTAGTGCGTTTGGAACGACTCCGCGCGTTCAACCACGGACCTGTGATAACTTACGGAATAGTGCAGGGGGAGAGCTGTACTTTTGGCTACATTTGCGCAATTTCTACGTTTTTTTTTTTTGTAGAAGGACTCCGGCAAATACTTCCAAACGTCTTCAAAATGCAGTATCCGACCCCCTTAACCCCTAAACTGCGGAAGGAATTTCGGGGTTTTGAAAATTTGGGTTTATTTACAATATCTTTGGCGTAAGTGTCCTGCCTCAACTTTTGAAAATAGTGTCGGAAAGGTCTTCTCAAGGCGAATCGCATGCAAACGTTGAACATGCATGACATCTGATGCCGACGACGTGGTTGTAAACTGCAAAATGTTGATGGATGTGCACATCGTTAACAATTTAAGCCCTAATATTGACCCTAGACCTCCGGGTATAATCTTACCGAGTGCTCAACATGCGGTTAGGGCTACGTATACTATTAGGGGTTTGTAACACTATGGCATATGTGCCCTAGATGTAACTCATTATGGTCAAGCTAAAATCGAGTGCGTGTCGGTAAATAGTAAGAACATCGTGGCAACATGGTTGCTTCCAAGTGCATGGCTGCATGCGGCTCGACAAGAGCTTTCCAAAACTGTCTTCAAAAGTGAATTTGGGTTATTTGTCGCCGAGAAAATCAGTTTTGAGTGTTTGATGAGCTAGCTCATCACGTAGCAGTTTAGGGATTAACACTGCGGGGGCTCCAGCTGGCTTTTCGACCCAAGCATGCCTTGCAAGATCTTAAAACCAAACTTCGTCTGAGGCCATTTCCGACCGATTTCGAGCAGTAAGGTTGGATACTAGGGTCTATCATGGCCCCATTCCATGTCGCGATTATGAACAGCGCCGTGTCGTGGCGGGTGTCAGGGTGGCCAGGCTGTTGAGGTTCCAGGTGTGAGGGTTGGTGGAGTTAGGGCGCGCGGGGGTGTCAGGGTGGCCAGGCTGCTGAGGTTCCAGGTGTGAGGGTTGGTGGAGTTAGGGCGCGCGGGCTGTTACGGGGGAAATTTTTTGTATATATATGGAACGTGAAAGGTTCAGGAAACAGGGCAAAATTGTGAAAAAGGCCCCATTCTGGGAGTTTCGAAAGTGCACGGGACTGCTGAGCATCCCCAAAGGTCCTGACAGGCAACCTGACGAAAAGGTGCCGGGTCAGAGTGGAGTCCTGAAGGAGAAGGCGAAAAGGGGCAACTCCAGCTCGAGAACCACGCAACGACGGCCAAACGGGCTGCTGGGCCCGACTCCAAAAGGGATACCAAGGTCCAGCAGTCAGCAGATACCAAATTCGCAACTCGCTCGGGCTGGCTGAAAAGGTTGAATTAAGCCCCCGCGTTGGGCCAACCAGCCCGAGTGGGGATGCCCAAAGAAGGTGGCGGCAGTCGGCGCTGAATTCATGGGGTCGGCTCAGGCCACAACAGCGAAAGAACACAGTCGGGTAAAGTTTCGGAATTCATGGTGTCCAAGCAGCGAAGGAGTGTGGTGAATCCACTCTGCGTTCATACAGCCGGAGCGCGCGTGAATGCACACTTGAAAACGGTCGCAGCGGGGTCCGGGCAGAGGAGCCGTTGACTCTCGGGAGTTTGAAAAGTCGTCAGGAGTGTTGAGCGGTGACGTCGTCTGAAGCGGCCGAGCTTAGCCGAGCGTGCTGAATTTCCAAGTTTGTGCTGAATTCGAGTTTTTAAAACGGAAAGCCGCTGGCCGTCTCGGCGTCGCCGTGCACCTTCTCAACACTCCTAGGGTGGGAATTCACGGGAGTGCGAACTATCGCGCCTCACCTGAGAATTCCCTAAGGAACTTGGTAAAGAAAAGTAGTCGTAAACGACGAAGACGACGTCTTCGTACGAACACGTAGAAGGCAGCAGCAGCGGCGTTAGTGAGTGGAGCTAAAGCTGAGCTGCGGCACGCACACATACCGCAAACGCACGCACACAAGCATGAATTCAGGGTACACTTTTCGCGCGCCTGTTTATTGTCGTGCGGTGAATTCAGAGGTGCTCCAGACTCCTTAGGTGCATATCGGTCCCTGCACGACTGTCCGTTCCTTGCAAGAAAACACGAAAAGCGTTCACTTAGCACACGGCGTCTCGGGCTTACCTCAACTGCGCGGAGCTGTGGCCTTTAGCGCTGCGGATTCGCCTTCCGTTATGCGAGTGTGGATCTACGCCTAACCGGTGTGGTCGCGCGAGCGGGGTTGCGGGTTCGGGGGCACTGAATTCAGGCTATGCGCTACGTGAGGAGCGCGTATCAGACGAACTGTCCCTGACTGATTCAAACAGGCGCTTAGTGCGTGGGAATTTGCAGAGTCGCTGTAAATTCAGCGAGGAAATATATATATTCGATACAAATTTACGCAAGGCCAAGATGATTTTGAAAGGTTCAGTGTTATCTGCAGAATGTTTTGAAATCGTCTCTATTCTCCTTAAAAGCTCCTTTCCTACAGCTGCAGCTAGGCGTTTTTGTGTCTTCTCGGTTCGCGATGTTTCGCCTTCTCCAATCAGCGATCTGCTTCCTCATTTGAACTGTCGCCAAATGCTACATCCCGTTGGTGACTCTTGAGATACTACATTCTGATGATGGCTGCTGTTGTGACGTGGTGTCACATGTGGTGCGTCCATGTCGAGTTGCCGTGAACGTCTGTGCTTGGGGTGCGGTGCAGTGCTTCGCGTTTGTACCCGTCGGTGTTGCAGGTGCCGGCGGTGATCCGGTGCGGCGAGCAGGAGATTTCGTCCACGTGGCGCGGATGAGGCGCTGTGGTGCCTGTGATGTTCCTTGATCTTCACGAGGCCGTAGATGGGCTCAGCCAGGCCCGGCGGACGTCGCACCACGCCCGGCGGACTGTTGCCCCGGTTGTGCGAGCAGGGGCAGTTCAGAGAGAAAGCATTTTGTAGAACAGGAAATGGGTCAGGGCGAATGTAGTTCGAGTTTGGCGTTGGTGTCGTACGTGGTGACTGTCGTGCTGCTGAATAACTGACTGGGGTGTTTTGGGTAGATGTAACGGCTGATACGCCATGGGTGGCGCCCGTGGCTGCTGTGCGATGGTGCTGTTGTCGTGACGCGTCGTACTGTACTGCGTTGGCGTGTTTTGGGTATAACTGAGATGCGTGACAAGCGTCATCATGCAAATAACTGATTATGAGGAAGGGGTAGTCTGGGGGGCGCCGTACTGATCGCGGGTTTCACGGAGTTTCGACTCGCGAAAGGGGATGTGACTGTGAGGTTTACTCCAGTAAGGGTGGCAGTCAGGAAGGCTCGCCCTTGGACGTAGGTGCTGGCATCTGCTTTCCTGGTGGTTTGCTGAAGCAAGATTTACATCGGGCTGACGTGGATTGCTGGTGGTATCTGAGCGTGAAATTGGGGTGGTGGTGTGGCTGGTTATAAATGCTGGTGGTATCTGAGCGTGAAGTTGGGGCGGTGGTGTGGCTGGTATAAATTGTGGTATCTGAGCGTGAAATTGGGG